>CM053755.1:2107217-2134303 GCA_028658305.1 Pachyuromys duprasi
AAAAAAGCCGGAGCTCCTCCCCCATAACAGACTGCCTCGAGCACAGCTGAATTCTTAAGCCTCCAGCATGTGGGACAACTTACTCAAATCACCACAGGTAAAACTACATTGCTTTGGGTTTCAGAACCAAAATAAAGTACCACATGTAGTTCAATCTAACCCATCAAAAATAATATATATTAAAAATAACAATCTTAGACATGGTTTTATTCTACCCCATCATGTTTTCCTCTTCTTGCCTCTCTTCCAAATTGTAACAAATTTTTTAAACTGCTTATCTTGCTTCTATGTCTTTGTTCCAAACTCATTACCTCCTAGAACTCAAAATTGAAACCACAGTGTTTCCTCATCTAAATTTAGAAGGGTCACCTCATCACTTCTTTGTCTTGTTGTTGCTTTTTTGTCTCATTTTGTTTTCTAGGTTAGAGTTGACCAAAACTCATGGCGATTGTCCTGTCTTAGCCTCCCAGGTTCTGGGATTACAGGTGTGAAGGGCGATGCCGGGCTTCCTCCCAGAACTTTTACCATTTGCTGCTGGACCATTTGCTGGTTGACTCTGATGACTGGGAACAGATTTTGCAGAATGGCTGCTCTGGAATAGTAGTCTGGTAACATGGGACTCTTTCTTCTACATACCTCATGCCTGACTTATTCCACATGTAGAAACTGAATAAACCTTTGTTTTGTAATAGAAAGGAGTAGATTTTGATGGAGTGGTGGCCAAGTGGAAAGTAGAAAATCCCGGAGAGATGGTTTGACTCCTTTGGTTGACCTAGATGACTACATTGAGTATTTAGCACTACTGTGAATGGGGGCATGCTAAATAGTAATAGATATATTTTTTAAGAAACCCTTTTTATGCTGTTTTGAATAAAGGTGAGACCTGCAAGCTAAAACCAAAATCCTAACATCGTTGTGAAACTGTACAAAAGACAAAGTGTGTAAGGGTTGGACAAACATTGGACAAAAGCCTGATTCTTATCTGTGAGATCAAGACAGCTGTAACCCCAGTGCCTTCAAACTCTCAGCTGTCTGCATGATTTTTCCCTTTAGGGTCTAAGAAATCCCACATACAGTCATTTCCAGTGATGTTACTGCTTAGGCAGAACAAACTGCTCACTGGAACAAAAACATAAAGGCAAAGGATAATCAATTTTGTAGACTCAGGTAGTGAGGTCAGGATACCAGTATCTATTTTAGGATTTTAACTGTCTTGAGATTCTTGTTTTCATTTAAACCAAGATAGTATGTATATGGCAAATACTTATCAGTATAAATTTTTACTTTCATTCAGATCAGCATAGTAAAAGACCTACCATGCATTTGCACATACTAGAGTCAATATTTGTTCATCTTCACAACACTTCAATACTTCTCCTCCTCCTTCCTTATTCTTCTTTCTTCTTCATCTTCTGCTGCTTCTTTTCTTCTTCTTCTTCTTCTTCTTCTTTTTCTTCTTCTTCTTCTACTACTACTACTACTTTTGTTTTGTTTTTCAGACATAGTTTCTCTCTGCAGCCATGGCTTTCCTGGACTTGCTTTGTAGACCATTCTGGCCTCAAACTCACAGAAATCTGCCTGCCTCTGCCTCCCGGAGTGCTGGGATTACAGGTGCGCACCATCGCTACTGGCTACTTCTATGCTTCTTGATAAAACTATTGTTCTATTAGTCAATTTTAAACTTACTCTATTACTACTACCCTTATACTCTAGCTTTGTCTTGGTGAGAGTGATTCTGATTAGGAAGAATAATGTCTCAAATTGATTTAAAGCACAAGAAATGGCTTAAAGCAATGAAGGGAGGTTAAAAGAAAGGAGAGAATCTAACTAATGGTTCAATGTTAAAAACAAGAACTCAGATGCCTTCAGACTTTGTGCTCTGCTTTTCATATCAATTCTCTTTATTGACATGAGATGAAGAAAGGTAAATAAACCTTTATCCATTGGATTAGATGGGGGGGTTGTTTATATCGAGATAGGGTTTCTCTGTGCAGCCTTGGCTTTCCTGGACTCACTTTGTAGACCCACCTGTCCTCCATTTAACAGAGATCTACCTGCCTCTGCCTCCCCCAGTACTGGGATTACAGACATGCACCATGGCACCTGGCTGCACCAGAAAATTTTTCCTGTGTTCTTTTCTGTTTTTTTTTATTGTTGTTTATTTTTGAGATTATAATTTAACTGCAAGTTACTCCCTCCAAATCCTTCCATATGCCTCTCTGCACTCTCCAAATTCATCCCCTCATTTTTTACTAATTGTTATTGCATCCATATGTGTATTTGTATATGCGTACACATCCCTAGTATAACCCATAGTGTCCATGTAATGTTACTTGTTTAATATGGATTCTAAAGCCTTTACTTATATATGACTAGGTAAATTTTTCTTGCAAAATTCCATGTACACTCAATAAACTTTCTACTATATATTTTCTTATGTAATTAATAAGTCTTGTATCAGGAAGAGAAAGAGAGGAGTCATATTCTCCTAAGACATGAGTCCTGGATACCTAAAGAAAAGAATATGGGATTGTTAAACGTTATTTTTATAAAATTGTGTTTGTTTCTCAATTTCCCTCTTAATAATTCCCAAATAATTGAGACTCTGTTTTATTATGTGTTCATAAGCCTTATAACACAATACTGAACAGTTATTACTCTATTCTTAATCATAGAGGCTAGTCTGGATTCCTACCACTGTAAACCCCTAAGATACTTGTGCTTTAAAATTTTCCCTGCTCAGGTGCTGTCTCCTCCTGATGTGTCCTGGTCCTCTGCTCAGAGCTGAACCCCTGCTTCCTCCTTTAACTCCTCCTCCCCTGGCTGCCAGGAAGTCTAGCCCTTATTATCTCACCTGCTCAGGAATAAGCTGTTTTATTGGTATATCAGGGGATAACTGGGAGTCGTGTTTACACATTGAGACAGAAGATTCTCAGAGCAAGGATTGTAACCAGATTTGGGGGGGAGGGAGTCAAGAAATCAACACTTTAATTACATAATAATCTCATGCTTGCACAGGACTAGATGCAGATTCAAACACAGTAATGAGTACTGTCAGTATCGCCTGATATTCTCTGTTCTACCTCATATTATTGACATCATAGCAACTGGCTTTGCACATACTACTCTTTCCATCTGAAATTGTCACCCTGCTCTGTTTCCATCAACAAGGCTGTCATTTACACTCTGGGGACAGCGGTTCTGTGAAGTAGATAGAGATAGACCTGGACTGGGACACAAATCGCCCACACCTGGGTCACAGCTTCTGCCTTAATTGGTCTATGGGAAGTCACAGATCTGTCGTTAGCTTATGTGGTCATTTTAACTTTGGACATTAGGATTGTTTTGTTTAAACTTCTCTAAGTGATTCAATGTTAGCAAGAACCGAGGGCTTATGCAGCAGAGAAGAACTGTTCTTTGGAACTGAGAGCTGGGGATAACTCTCCTATTCTTTTTTATTTTTATTACTAGTTACATTTTATTAACGCCATATCCCAGGTGAATCCTGCTCCCTCATTCCCCCCCAATCCCATTCACCCTCCCTCATCTCCCTGAACCTTTCCAAGTCCACTGATAGGGGAAGACCTCCTCCCCTTTCATCTGACCCTGGTTTATCAGGTCTCTTTATGACTGGCTGCAAAGTCCTCCTCTGTGACCTAGGAGGGCTGTTCCTCCACATACTGAAATCTATACACCTAAAGGAGATAAACAAGAAAGAGGACCCAGGGCAAGATGACCAATCCTCACTTAGAAAGACAAATGGGATGGACATTGGATGTAGGAGAAAACAAGTAACAGGACAGGAGCCTACCACAGAGGGCCTCTGAAAGACTCTATCTAGCAGTGTATCAAAGCAGAAACTGAAATTTATAACTAATTCTTCAGCAGAGTGCAGGGAATCATATGAAAGAAGAGGGAGTTAATATGATATGGAGAAGATAGGAGCTCCCCAAGAACCAAATATATCTGGGCACAGGGGTCTTATATGAGACTGTTTCTTCAACCAAGGACCATGTATGGATATAACTTAAAACCTCTGCTCGCCTGTAGCCCATGGTAGCTCACTATCCAAGTGGGTACCCTAGTGAGGGAAATAGGGACTATTTCTAATGTGAACTCAAGGACCTTCCCAACTCTCCTATTCTTAAGCTGCGCATACTTCACACTCTCACTAACTTTAGTAATCTTATGTATGCTCAACAGCTTTCCCAGACTGTACACTTCCTAATGATAAAGTCCATGTCAGCTTGGTCTACAGTGCCTATCATAGGCCTGGCATATGACATGTAATGACAATTAGTTCATGAGACTATAATTACAGGGGCTGCAGATGAGGCTGAGCTGTTAAAAATATGTACTGTTCTTGCAACAAACCTGAGTTTTCCAGCACCCATGTTAGGCTAGTCACAACTACCCACAACTCCAGCTCCAGGAGATCTGACTCCTCTAGACTCCATAGACACCTGTGTACACACACATACACACACACACATACTCACACACTCACACACACACACACATACTCACACACTCATATAGATCACACACTTAACAGTATCAAATATAAATATTGAGAAAAATACTCTAAGTGCAAAAAGATTAAAAATGGTTTGGCATACAATATTCTTCAAAAATAAATAAATATATACCTTTTGTATCAAACAATAGTTTTGTTAAACTATCAGAAATTCTAAATAGTTTATCAGCACCCACAAATAGTGATAATGAGGGAGAGAGCTTTGCATTTTTACAAATGAGCCTTGTTAAACTGTCTTCATATTTTATAAAATTTGCATGTCAGAAATGGTTTTAATTCCAAATCAGAAGGATGAGTTCTCATCAGTGCACATACATCAATTTAGGTTTAATATTTATAATTGAAGGTGTCCTTTAACACAAAGCATTAAATGTTTACTCTCTGCTAAGCCCATTTGAAACTTTATCTTGTCATTCTAAGAACAAACCTATGAAGGAGTACGGTAATCAGCTTTCTGTTAGAGTAGTAAGTGAGACAATCAGTTTATAAAGAAAATGGTTTAATTTAACTCAGTTTTGAAGGTTCTAGTCTCTGCTCAATCACCCCTTGGTTTTGTACCTGTAGTAGAACAAAGCCATTACTATGGTGACTAGGAATCTGGAAGAAAAGGAAGAAGTTGTATGTTAGCTAATCCTGACTGTTCACTAGATACAGTATTCCTAGGCACAAAGACCTAGGCCAGAGGAAAAAGGTAATTGAGCAAGGCAGAAAAGCAACCCAGTAATTAGCCTTCCTCTGTAGTTTCTGCTCCAAGAGCCTCACGTAAGTCCCGACCTTTGTTTCTTTCAATGACGGACTATAAACTATAAGATTAAATAAATCATTTTCCTGTCAACGTTACTTTTGGTCATGGTGTTATCACTGCAACAGAATATAAACTAGGATAGGAAGAGAATAGACTCTCACAACCCCCTTCAAGGACAGTGCCCCAAAAGCAAAAACCTTCAACTATTGACTACCTTGTAAATCACTAACCATCTCCCAGGGGTGTCAGGGACTAAACCTTCACTAAACCTTTGTCTTGACAAGTGATTACCTAAGAGTAGCACAGCTGGCCATGTGTCCCTAAGCCTGTCTTCTGTGCCATTGTGCTTCTGGAGTAGCTGAGTCAGGAAGATCACAAGGTTAAGGCCAATCCTGTCTCTTTAGCAACAAAGGGCTGGGATAGCTCAGTGTAGAGTGTTCGCTTGGTGTATAAGAGGCCCTTGATTCAGCCTCAGCACTGCTGAGTGGAAGGTTATATCCATGATCCCTCAGCATTCCTCATGTAAAATATAAGCTCTGGTCAGAAAAATATCATCTTATTTTTCTAAAAATGACCTAATAGGATAAACCAAATTAATTATCTCTAGTACAAATTAATTCATTAAACAAACTTGATATTCACTCATCTTTGAAGTCTGGGGGGAAATGCCGAAATTTAATCTCTACAATCAAGTCTTTTCCCCTTTCCAAAAATTTAACTGTGACAGCAGAAACCCAGCCTATGAAAAAGGTTGAAGGATGGGGCCTTTGAGAATCTTCTATCAGAAAAGTGATACTTGGAAAAGAGCTGGCACATAAGAGCTATCACTCAATATTAGCAATTCTATTTAGGATTAGTTTGCTCCATAAAGTCCACAAGACTTCAAGCCAGGGGAAGCTTATTGAACTTTCATTTAATATATATTGAAGATAAAAATAACTCAGGTTCAGGTGATAGCTTGATGCCACCAAAGAACAAAAATCTTTTTTACATTAGAATCTTGTTATATGAGATTCATGAACTCCGTTCTCTTTGGTAACCGCTAGCATATTTAGATAATTGATCATGTGTGCTGCCCTTGGGTTCCTACTGACTGTCAGTTAAGTTTGTTCTTCATGCCACTGCATAGGAATGGCCACAGGCAAAGGCAAATGACACTGCTCCTTTAGGGTGATAGGATTTAAGAGAACATCCTGACAAATGCTTCTGGCAGCTAGAAGCAGAATATTCACATGTAAATTCCCTTTTACATCAGCAGAGTAATATTTATCTTTGACAGCCCTGATTGCCTACTAGGGAAGTCCTTTTCAGAGATTAAGTTGAATAAAATGCTGGCTTTTAGATGGAAAATGCACAGTCAGGAATGACAACAGTTAACTGAACACCTATGTCTTACAAAAAATTCTTACCGACCCCCCAAATAAGTAAACTTACTTAAAAGAAGTAGAAAAAAATAGTAAGACATATGCAGTGCATATGTAGATTTAAGTGAGGTAGTTGCATCGGATCCGTTTTTTTGTTTATTTGTTTGTTTTTGCTGTTATTAATAGAATGTATCAGTCATGGCTTTCTGTTTCAGGTGACTGATTTCTCAACAAAATCAACTAAAGTGAACTGTGGAAATTTTAGTGACTCACAAAATCTACCTGCTGAAGTTGAGCTGACCTCTGAGGCTGACCCCAGGCCTCAAAGCCTCTTATGTGCCTGGTTTCAGTTGTATACTTCTATCGGCTCCAATCCCTCCACCATCATCTCTGCACAGCAGATGACATAGCTCTGGGCTTATCAACACCCACACTTCTAGAGAAGAAAAATTATCTGTTTCCACAACTTGAATTTGAAAACCCCACACATAGGAGTTGGCCAGTCACAGTTTGATCATCTGCCCACCCATTAGACAACACAGGTAAAAGGACAAATAATTAGGTATACAACTACCCTCTCCATCAAGTCTCACTGTAGGCACTAACAGACTTGATTCTGTTGTCAGAAGGATCAAAGGATGTGGCAACATAGAGAAAAACAAGTAGCAAGAGAACAAAGATGATTTGGTTAGTATAAAAAACAAAACAAGTTTACCATCTTGCTTTTCTTATGACATAATGTCGATAGATTTTTATTTGAACAAATATGCCATGATTAAATGAGTTGAATGATCTATATGTTCACTTTTGCCCACCTTGTGTGAGGGGTATTACTTTGGGGTAAGCTAATGGAATATAGATTTGTTCTTTGTGTTTTTTTTTTTGAAAACAGTTTGTATAAAAGATTCCCATTGGCTTAATTTTGAATTACTTCCTAACCAACTGAGGAAGGAGTACAGACTTAACTTGATAACAGTTACATTTCCACTTATGGGGTGCCACATTAATATTTTAAAGATAGTCTTTATATAAATTCCAGCTGGGTAGCATGTGTTCAACTATTGCTCAGGCAAGTATACATGTTTGAGATAATTATACTGGTTTCTCTATTTATTTATGAAGTGTCACATTAAAATTTAAAGCAAGATCTATCACAAGCAGAGATATCTTATGCATAGAAAACAGCAGTCCCCTCTTCAGACTGTTGTTTGATTCAGCTTTCAAAACCAACTGCTCAGAACTTAAGAACAGAGTTAACCAAAATCAACAGTAGGGATCTTGAAATGGAATGACACACTTGACTAAGAGTCATATTTCCCTGAATAGTTAATAGAAGTGCATAAGTTATTCATGATCTTAAAACCTTTTCTATATTTCAGCCTTTCTAATGAGCTTTTCCCCCCTTGATGGGAACTTTCAGGTAGGGATGGGTTTTACATTGATTCTTGAATTTATTGACATTACTTTGTAAAATTAGGTGAAACTGAAAAGCAAAAGACTGCAAATTTGAAATCCTTAACATGCCAAAATATCCTGCTTCATCCTTTGCCAAACCTGCTAGATCACCTATTTTTTTAAACAAAATAATAGAGGAGTAAAGTATAACATAGCTATGCTATAATTCACAGATCTAAGGATGGTAACAAGGAGAGCTCAAGGATGGGGGTGGGGTAAGATGAATCTCACTGAGAAGGGAAATAGAAGAGACTTCATGAATGATGGGACACAAGGGGGACACTGGATGGGGGGTGAGGGTAGGGGAGAGAGTACTGGGAAAGATGACTGGAATCAGGGGGTGGGACATCTCTGGGATGGCCTAGAAACCTAGGACAGTGGAAACTCCCAGGAATCTATGACAGTGACTCTAGCTAAGACTGCTAGCAATGGGAGATCTGGAACCTGAACCACACCCTCCTGTAACCAGGCAAGACTTCCAATGAAGGGACTGGAATACTAACCCAGCCAGAAAACCTTTGACCTACAATTTGTCCTGCCTACAAGATGTGCAGGAGCAAAAAACGAAGCAGAACTTGAGGGAAAGGCCAACCAATGACTGGTCCAGCTTGACACCTATGCCATGAGAGAGAGCCCACCCCCGGCACTATTAATGATATTCTGCATACTTGCAGACAGGAACCTAGCATAACTGTCATTAAAGAGGCAACTGATGGAAACAGATATAGAGACCTACAGCCAAGCATTAGGTGGAGCTTGGGGAATCCTTCAGAGGAGGAGGAAAAGGGATTGTAGGAGCTAGAAGGGCCAAGGATACAACAAGAAACCCTATAGAATAAGATAACCTATAGGGGCCCACAGAGACTGAACCGTGCCTACTCCTTTGTTGATGGTTCAGTCTCTGTGGGCCCCTAGAGGGCCAGCTTATCTGATTCTATAGGTTTTCTTGTGGTATCCTTGACCCCTCTGGATCCTTTTCCCCTGCTGGGCTTCCTCTTACTGCAACTTGATATGCTAAGGCTGGTTGGCATCCATGGGAGGTCTCCTCTTTTCTGAACAGAAAGGGAAGAGTAGTGGATGGTGGAGAGGGGAAGTGGCTGGACAGACTTGGAGGAGAAGAAGGAGGTAAAACTGGCTGAGAAGTAAAGCTAATAAATTCATTAATTTTAAAATAGTGATTTCTATTTAAACTGATGTTTCATACATTGTAATACTTCATCAAGAATCTGGCTGTAGGGCTGGAGAGATGGCTCAGAGGTTAGGAGCACTGTCTGCTCTTCCAGAGGTTCTGAGTTCAATTCCCAGCAACCACATGGTGGCTCGCAGCCATCATATAATATGAGTTCTGGTGCCCTCTTCTGTCATGCAAGCAGGACACTGTATATTTAATAAACAAAAATCTAAACAAAATAGAAACAAGCCTAGGAAAGAATACGTAAGGCCCAAACTGCACTGGGTCTTTCCCCAAATCAGAAGAGGCTGTTTTTAATGATTCGGAGGTCCAGAGGAAGGGCATTTGCACTCCAGCGTGGAATCTGGCTGTAACTGTAGTGTTTCGTGTACATGGTGGTGAAACCTTCAGTAAATATTGGCACCTTGCCTTTATTCACACTAAGCCCTCAATAAAGGAAATTTATAGCAAGCCCATAGCCAACACCAACTTAAATAAAAGAAAGTCAGACTTATGGATCAGTAGAATTAAAATAGTATAAATGGCCATTCTACCAAAGCTTCCATGCAGTCCTCATCACAATCCCAACAAAACTTTTCACAGATCTTGTAAGGACAATTTTAGCTTCATATGGAAAAACACACACACACAAATCCACGGTATATGAAAACAGTATACAAGGGAACTACTTGAGGTATCACCATTTCCAGCCTCAAATTGTAGTACAGAGCTAAAATAACAAAAATAAGTATGTTGATCAATGGTATCAAATTGAAGACGTAGACATAAAGCCACATACATATGAATACCTAAATTTTTATTTTTAAAAAAGCCAGAAATACACATGGAAAAAGATAACATCTTCAAAATTTTAGGTGGTTAAACTGGATTACTGCATGCATAGGCAAATGAACCTATGCTTATCACCCTGCACAAATCTGCACTCCAAATGTATCAAAGACCTCAACATAAAAGCAGAAACACTGAAGCAGATAGAAGAGAAAGTGGGAAATACCCTTGAACTCATTGACACAAAACAGACTTTCTGAACAGAACACTATTAGAAAGGCACTAATTTCAACATTTAATAAATGGGACCTCATGAAACTAAAAAGCTTTCTCACAGCCAAGGACACCATCATTCTGACAAACCAGCATCCTATAGAATGGGAAAAGATTTTACCAACTTCACATCTGATAGAAGGCTAATATCAAAAATGTACAGCAAGGAAAAAACTAGGTATTGAGAAAATAAATAATCCAAATTAAAAATGGGATACAGCTCTAAACAAAGACTCCTTAAGAAAGGAAACCCAAATTGCTGAGAAACACTTAAAAATGTTCAACATTATTAGCCAGGGAAATGCAAATCAAAACTACCTTGAGATTTCATCTTACACCTGTCAGAATGACTAAGATCATGCTAGCAAAGATATGGAGTAAAGGGAGTTCATCCATTGCTGATGGGAGTGCAGACTTGTACAGCCACAATGGAAATCAGTGTGGCAGTTCCTCAGGAATGAGAACCAATTTAGCTCAAGATCCAGCTATATCACTCTTGGACTCAAAGGACACTTTATCCTATCATATAAACACTACCTCAACCATATTCATTGCTACTCTATTCATAGTGCTTATAAATTGGAAACAACCTAAATGTCCCTCACACAATGGAATATTACTCAGCCATTGAAAAATATAATCATGAAATTCATAGATAAATTGGTAGAACTAGAAAAAAAACATCCTGAATGAGGTAACCCAGAAACACAAATATGATATACATTTACTAATATGTAGATATTAGCTGTTAAGTCAATGAAAGCCAAGCTATATTCAGGAGAACCACAGAAATCAGGTATAGAATAATTGACCTGAGGTGGGACAAATAGAGCCCCCTAGGAAATGGAAATAGATTATGTCAGCACTCTAGAGACTGCAGGACCTTGGAGAATGAAGCCAATAAGTGAGGTGGACTAGTCTCATGCAACAGCCGACTTTATTCAGAACCTCAGACAATTTATACTCTGAGGGTTAAAAGGTCAAGTGAGTAAAGTTCTCATGAATTCAAGCATCATACAATCACAAGGACAATACACATGTGGAAAAACATGTTTTTTATAAAGGCATATAAAGGATAGTTTAAACAGTTAATTTAAAAATAACAGCAAGTAATAATGCGTAACCTGAAATAAACTGACTCCTATCCACTATGGGAAGCACATGAAAACACATTCCAAAACAATTCTGTGTTTTGAAGAAACTGATATCACAAGATTCTTCTTCTTTCTTGGAAAGGCTTGAATGCTTATTCTTTCAAGCACTCAGAACTCACATGACTCGATTCCTAGATCATGACTGAAACAAGAATAGTTATAAATGGATGGGAGGTATCAGAACTGGACGACCAACTGGGGAGGGGAAACAAAGAGGGAAAGGAGAGAGGGAATACAGGAGAGGCAGGTAAAATTAAAGCCCATCCGAAAGGCAGTATGGAAACTGAATACAGTAGAAGCTTCCTAATATATATATACATATATGACGGCCATCTATGTAAAATCATCAAATAGCAGGGGAGAGATAATTCCAACTGGCTATCATTTATAACCAAATGAAGCCCCCAGTCATGGGAATGGGGTACATCTAATTGAGCTGTTGGTCAAAGTCCTCCCTTGGAAACCATTAAACAGCCCAGGCTGTTGCCAAGGATATTGTTATAGCTGTACAAGCTGAAGACAAGGCCCTATTGCTAAAGACAACATCCACACATCTTATTGATCATGAAGAAGTCCATCTGGTGCTTACATAAAACCTTCATCACTTGATACCAGAAGGTATTCTGCATGCTACCAAAGGAGAAATGTAAATACCAACCCAGCTGAAAACTCAAACTCTTTGATCTACAATGGTGTCCTGTGTGCAAGACATGCTAGTGCCAGAGTTGCACAAAGCTTGCGGGAGTGAACAACCACTATCAGATTTGACTTTAGGATCACTCCACAAGGTAGAACCTATACCCTACACTGTCTGATTGACCAAGAACCTGAGATTAGATAGCCCAGGGATCTAGGGTAGAACCAAACACAACTGTTCTACTAAAAGAAAGTGTCAATAAAATGACTCCTAATGACATTCTGCTACTCGCATAGATTAGTGTCTTGCTTAGCCATCATCAGAGAAGCATCTGCCTATAGCAAATGGGAGCTATAGGCCCATAGCCAGACATTATGCAGAGAATAACAGACCTTGGAACATTTGGTCCTAAGTAGGATGTTTCTATCAAATCCCTCCCTTTGGAGCTCAGAGAATGCTTTGGGAGGGCAGATACAAGAGCTATGGGGGATGGAGGATATCAAGGAAACAGGGCCCTTTGAACAGAACAGGACTGACACACATATGAACTCACAGAGACTGAGACAGCCTGCACAGGTCTGCAACAGATGGGGTTTTAGTTTTCTCCAAGGAGTCTCACTGAGACAAAACTACTCTGAAGGGCAGGCTGCATACGCGCAGCAGTAGAAGGCCAATAGAAAACAAACCCAGTGACATTTTTGGAGGTTTCTTGTCCCATAGGGGTGTTGTTGTTGTTTTTTTCTTTTTTTATCATTTTAATTTCTTATTTTTTAATATTCCTTTTTACCTTACAGATACTTTGTGTATATATTAGGGCTTCTGGTTTTGTGCATTTATGGGATCCCTGACCATGAAAATGAGTTTGTATCTGTTTCTTGTGCCTTTTGGGGCTCGTTTCCTTCTGTTTGGTTTTCCCATTCTGTTGTTTGTTTTTCTTCTCTTTTCTTTTAATACCATCCCTTTGAAGCATGTTTGATTTCCAATGAGAGACAGAAAGGGGTTGGATCCAGATGGAAGGGGAAGCAGGGAGGAATCGGGAGGAGTAAAAGGAGGGTAAATAATAATCAGGATATATTATATGAAAAAAAATAATTTATAATAAAAGAAAAAATATTCAAAGAAAAAATAGGGCATAGTAACAATCTGAATTTAGCAAACCCAAACTCCAAAACCAAATAGTGTAAACAGTTCAATGTCCCATATCTGGGATTCATTTACAATCTTTCGCACTCCTCCAAAGAGTTTGGGTCACTTTTCTGGCTCTACCTTTTACAACACATGCAGCTTTTCTTCCAGGCTCTGGCAGGCTACACTTCACTGCTTCCACTGTGTTTGGCATTGTCCCATGGTACTGCTATCTCCAAAATCCTGGGATCTCTGTTGCAATTGAGCAGCACTTTGCCAATTGTCTTTCGTAGGCACTCTTCATGGTACCAAGCCTCAAGTTCTCTGCATGAGCCCCTCAAATTGGGGCTTCAACTGCTACTGAGGCTGCACCTTCTCCAGGGGCCTTCCCTGGCCCCTCAGAGTGCCAAGCCTCGGCTGCTCTCCATGACCCTTCATGCCTTCAAAACCAGTATCATCTCTCACACATTACCAAGGTTGGCTGCCAGTACAAGAGACAGCCTTGGCAGCCTCTGGAACACAGCTCCTGTGCTGACTCTGAGGGAACACTTCCCAAGAGATTTCACCTCAAGATGCTTGTCTCTACTTAATTGACACTAACTTCTCAGTTCTAATTAACCAGCATCAATTGTCACAGGAAAGCGAAGGTTTTATGCTTCAGTGATTCTTTTCTCTTGATTCCTCAGCCCCACCTAACCAGACCACAGATTTTCAATTCAAAATAGCAAATAGCTCTGAGAGTCGTTACGTGATTATTAAACTTCCCTCTGAATTTTCCAAGCCAGGCCCTTACTGTGTCCATTGTTCTCAGCATTCTTACCTTCCAAGTTCCTTCAGAATAGCTCTCCCAGCTTTGAAGAGCCAATGGCTTTTCTAACCCACAGTTTGTAAATCCTCTACAGTCCTCCCCAAAACAACATGTCAGGTCTGTCACAGGACTAGCCTATGATCTTGCTAATAATTCGCCTTGGTTAGGGTTACGGTTGCTATGATGAAGCATCTTGACCAGAAACAGCTTGGGGAAGGAAAAAGCTTATTTCACGCACAGTTCGGTGTAAACAGTTCTTCATCCAAAGTGGAAAAGGGCAGTAACTAAGGCAGATCAGGAACCAGGCAACCACGGTGGATTTAGAGGCCAAGGATAATAGAAAAGGAGCGCTAAAATAGAAATACTTTAATCTGAAACATTTAATTTAATTTCTTCATTAGCATACGATGTAACAGATTTTTTATGGTTTAGGGATGGTTTTGTTTTGGCTGTTTTCTGCTGAGGATCAAAGTTTTGTTTTTTTTTTTCTTTTTTCCCTTTCCTTGGTTCCCTTCATGTTTCGTGGACTGTGAACACACTCTCTCCCACATAAAAACACATACCTGAAAACTGGAAGCTAAGCAGGCTTGTGGCTCACACTTTTAGTCCCAGCACAGGGGAGGCAGAGGCAGAGGCAGAGGCAGAGGCAGAGGCAGAGGCAGGAGGATCTCTGAGAATTCGAGGCCAGTCTGGTCCACAAACAAAGTTCCAGGACATCCAGAGCTATTACACAGAGCAACTCTGTCTTGAAAAACCCAAAACAAAGCTGGAAGCTGTGTGGGAAATGACACTGTGTTCCTAAGCTGGGTCATTGATCTTCTGGTTGCATCCATTTTCCTGTAAGATTTCACAGTTTCACTTTTCTTTATGGCTGAGGAAGATATCATTATGTGTATGCTCCACATTTTCATAATTCTTTCACTTGTCAGTGGACATCTAGGCTACTTCCATTGCTTTGCTTTTTGTGGCTAAAGAACGGATGTGCAAATATCTCTAAAGGAAGATGTAGAGTTCCCTGAAGAACTTTTGAGTAAACAATGTTTATGAGAGCAGGGTCACATAGGTTTCCTATATTCATGGTTTTGGGGAATCTAAACAATGACTCAATTTGATAAAAATAATAAAACACAAGAGATTCAGTGTAAAGGACCTAAATTTTGCCTACTATTTGGAAACATAGTCTTTTTCTGCTAGCAAAATTAATTCTTAAGAATCTACTCTGCAGGAAGCATCCTGTGCACATAATGAATCAGTGGTGTCGGGACTGGATTAATGACTGGGAGAGGAATCAGAACTATAATTAGAGTAGCTTTAATAACGGAGTTCAGAGGCCAGGGAAACTGAGATCATTGCATCATTTGGTCCTTAGATTTAAACAATGAATTATTGGAAATGATGACACTTGCATTTATATACCATCCCTTCACATCATAACTAGCTAGACCGTGAATGTACATGATAATTTGTTTATTTCTTGTGTCTAATTTTTCATCACTACACCAGTCTCATTTTAAAATTTAATATGTAATTTTCAAAGCAGAAAATTACAACTCTAGTTTCTATATTAATTATGGGAGTTATCCAATTTCTTTTTAAAACATTGAAAGGCCTGCAATATATTAAACTCCAGATGAGCCCCCATCAGCTCTGATTGTAATGAGAGGCCATGGTTTCCCCCTGGTAGCTAATTAGTGTTATTCATAAGATCACCTTTAGTCCATGAAACTTAAAAAAGAAAAAAAATGTATTTGAACTCAGGTAAGAGCAGGGAGATAGCTTCCTGTAAATACATTATTTTCTTGGCTCTTTTAATGGAATATTAGATTAGTATTAGAAATAAATTCCACTGAACATGTATTTTCTCCAGCTTGCTACATATGTTTTAAATATAAATCTGACATGAACTAGATTAGCTGACTTCCACTCTATTTTTATTCATCAATTTCTATTCTCAATTTTTAAGAATATCATTGCTAAATAAAATAAATATATAAGACTGAGGTAGTCAACAGTAGGTTTAGCATCTGTTAGGCTCTTTCTAACATGTAGTATCATTGAATTTTCCTCTCTGCTGGCCTTTAATAGCCACTATCAATTTATCTTTTTTTCAAAATGATAACAACAATAACAATAAATATGGGTATCTATAAAGCTTACATATACACATGTGTGCATGTGTTTGTGTGCTGTGTATATGTGTATTCACATGCACACTTCTATTGATTTACTAGTGTAACAGATTGGTATAAGTGTATCTGGTTCAAGAGAGCTGCCCATATTTAATTTTTTGCTAGGACCACTATTTGAACGCTAATGCTTTTCACCAAGATAAACTTGAAAACCAACACCTGAAAATATGTTCCTCTCTAAATGGCAAAGAATTGTACTAAAGGCCCAATAAAAAGCTTGAAGCAGTTCTTAAATGCTGTTCAAGGACAGCAGCAAGTGTTGATTTGAGGGAAACAGCCAAGGAAATCGGAGATGGGGAGCTACCTACAACTAATTCTTATATGTAATACCACAAATGCTCAAGAGTTAAAAAGAACCTTAGACACTAATGCCAACTCAAATTCTACTTAGAATCAAAGTATAAAATAAAAAAATAGTGTTTCCATCCTTTGCAAAAGAGTACTTATATTTGAAGATAATATTTGAATTCAACCTTCTCCTTTCATCTGTATCTTGAATACTAACAGATTCTATCATTTTTATTGGCCAATAATTTTCACCTGTAAATTGTAAATGGTCCCTTTTAGTTTTAAAAGATTTTCATTTCTAAGCAGTGCTAAAAATACTAGAAGCATTGGCACAAAAGCTCAGATATGTCAAAAACTTGACGTTGCATCTTCCTTTCCAATTGTTGGGATTGGAGTTAAGAGTCCCCCATAGGTAGTTCTAACCCTTTGACATTGTGACATAGTACTTCCGTCTACAAAGTTCATACTCAAGAACTACCAAATAAGGTGAAGAAAACAATGCTCCGCCCCCCAAGAGACTCCCCACCCCATAATGTTTCGAGCAAGGTTATGATTTTGGGTTGGGCCACATCCATAGCGCCATATGACTTACAGGATGCAGACTAGACAAGGCCACCACAGCCTTTGTCACCACATTGATGCCTGATGGCCCTGTGTGTCTCTTAGGAAGGCATTTGAGAAGGGCATGACGCACCAGTCTTTTTTGCACCTCACCTCATGAATTGGAGAAGAAATATAGAGTAAAGAGCACACAGAACATTTTCAGGATGGTAGACATACACTCTATGTAATTATATTCTTCACAGCCAGAGAGTGCTTTCTCCTAAAGGGAAGAGAAATGAAGCCGCTTTCCAAATGGCCCACCAACTTTCCGGTGCCTATGGCTGTTACCAACGCACACATCCACTATGCTTCACGGCCAGCAGGGGCTGGCATTTCTCAGGGCTTTTCTCTGCAGAAGCTTTCTGACAGAACTTTCTTCCTTTCTTGTGAGCTATTTTAACTCACATTCTGAAATGTTAATCAAGCCTTCCATATACTGTTTGTTGCCTATTCAGCCATGGTTTGCTGCCTACTCCAAAGCAATTGACTCCTTTTGTTACCAGTGTTACACAACTGTTCAGGAACACACGAGGCTGCTCCCCAGTTGCAGAAGATGAATGCTCACTGTAGAGGCGTTATGGGTCTTCCAGATCCCTTGCTAATGACTGGTATAGATGCGACATGACACAGGTCTCACTGAGAAACATAAAGTTGTGGTTTCAGTGGGAATGATGGGCTGGATTTTCATGGTAGGTTTAACTACTGAGGCATGTATACACAGGGGATTCATATATTAAATCTGTCCTTTTGCCTTTGTTGGAATTATGTGAGAAGAACTGCATCAAATGCAGTTTTAGTAGTCAGAATGGAAAATTGAAAGGAAGCAAACCTTTGACACCATTGCATTGCCAGAATGATCCTGGGAATGTTTCTGTATTTATTGTGTAAGATAATATATTGCTTATATTATTTAAAACATTTTTAGTTAGGGTTTCTGTTGCTTGCAGCCTAAAGCTCCCTAATATATAAAAAGGCTTTCACTTTCAAAAATGACAAATTACATTTTTGCAGAACAGAAATAATGCTGTGGCCATCCTTCTGGTGTGAGTTAAGGAGCATTTCTGGATCACCTGCAGTGGTCCAGGCCTCTAGGTACATGCTCTCTTCCTATTTTACCAATTGTCCTCACTGCTCTATTTAAGATAGCAGGAGACTGAGATGTAAGCAGCTGGGGAACTTGCTCAAAATGACACCTCTTGGGTGCCAAGAAGCTGGAAACACAAGGCTGCTGACTCTGAGGCTGTCATCCTCTCGTGCGCCAGTTCTCATCCAGGTAAATGTTTTCATGATGGACATATAAAGGCCAGAATGTTAAGGCAAGCTTGTTTTTCACAGGCCAATATTTCAACAAAGGACAAACACGTGTTCACTGGAGGCATGCCATGAACCCGAACGTCATTCACTCTCTGCAAACGGTTCATAGCCTATGGTGTTCTCAACAAGTAAAGGCAGGTGTGCTACAGGGATGCAGCCCATTATGCAGACAAGTCTTGTGCCACTACAAAGACTCTCTTCTCATGCTGTGGAAACCCTAGAGTCCATGTAGAAGCCAACTGTCCTGAGGATATTTTCTTGACTCTGAACAGGCACAAGAAACCTATCTGAATGTTTTAAAACTATGTATTTCCTAGAACTAGAGAATAAAATCTGAGTAGACGGCTCTGAGGTTAGGATCATTTGCTGCAGAAAAATGTTTCATTCCTATTATCCACATAGTGGCTCAAGCTTCTTTAACTCCTACATAGTACAACACAGTGTGAGAGCTGCTTGGAATAGCAGGGCTGTAGCAGAGGAAGGCAAATGGACCCAGAGCCCTACCTTATTCACCACTTATTGCTGACTCCCAAGTCCTTAGCTGGTGTCTGACAGTCAGTTTTCCCTAAGTTGCAAAAGGGCCTGGTGGCTGTTTTTATTAGATGAAAACTCAAATGAGTCACATAAACCTATCACGCATCAAAGTAAGAAAGCATTCAGGAAATGGGGCTAGAGCCCTGTCACTTAGTTACAGAGGAAGGAAGTGATGGATGGTGACCCTCCCAGACACCAAGGCTACTAGGCAGTGGAGTGGCTCAATATCAGAGGAAATAACATTACTGTGTTTCAGTATGATTTCCCTTCAGACTGACCTACAAACATAACCGCTGGCATTGTATTATTTTTAAGTGTCAGAATTTGGTTTTGCAAAAATCAGAGATTTGTTTCTTTTAGCCCTCCCAACATGAAGTGTGTAGATGCTGTTGGCCTCAGCCAGCCTCCCTGAATTCAGCTGGAATCCAGAGGACTTCAAAACTGTAGGCCCCAAAGTGGCCGATCCTGTCTCCCAAAGAGCCTATTAGGGGACTACCCTGATAGTTCCTCATCTCAGACCACAGCTGGCCACTGCATCATAAGAGTTTACTTTCTCTCCCTCACCTAGAGGTGTTTTTTCTCTTTTATTGCCTGAAGACAAGTCACCAGAGACCATAGAATGCAGAAGTGGGGGGTGGCTGGACAGTGAGGTGAAGTGCCAGAGAAGGGTAGAGGAAAACAAGATTGGACAAAGGCAGCTATCTCAAGTAAGGACAGTGAAGAAGAGCAGCATTGTAAGCTGGTGATTAGAAGTAACAGGTATATCTTCTTTACATGTAGAACCTTTAATCAAAGGGAGGGATCTGGATTGCACATGCAATTATCCTCATCACTGCTTTAAAAAGAAAATAGATTTCATTACTTCATAAGTAAAAATGCAGAGCACTGTAAAAGAATTTTTCTGCAAATATCACTGTCTAAAAGTTGACAGGTTTCCAGGAAGGGAATCCTGATAAGGACCTCCTAATCCTTCAGATTAAACAGCCCATCTCCCTTCCTTAACTTCAACAACTACAAAATTATGTTTCTGAAATACACTACAGAAAGAGAATTTGGAGTTGAAAACAAACAAAAAAAACCTTTATGAGGTCAATAATATTCAAAAACATTAATTCATGAAAAGGAATCAAATTATTATATACATTTACAAAAACTGTGACAATGAAAACCCATACACAGCAAGTAAACATTCTATCATTAATGCTCCTCCTGGAAGCCATGGGTTCTTAAACAAAAATCTCAGTGCCAGTCATAGGATACTTTCCTTTAAACTGTTGTTCAAAGAGGATCTCAGAGACCACCAACAACAACATGATATGTTCCCATTGCTCTTGGTTGTCCCTCAGAACATGATGGTCAGAACCTATTGCTGAAGACACCACACCCTGCAGTAACATGACATGTAGCAATCAAGCTGATACTGAGCTGGAAGCTTCCTTCCTGCTGGCCAGCTATAAGGTGCTATGCAGACTGATGGCGGAGAAAAGTCATCAGCAATCTTACCCAGCTTTGGACCTTGTGAGCTGCAATAATTGGAAGAGCAAGATAGGTACAAAGGTGCAATGACAGAAAGACTGGTACAAGCGAAAGCAGCCCCTTTCTGTTTGAAAAAGTTCTGTTTCCCAGGAGGGCACTCTTGTCTGGTACTGTAAACCTGGCCAAGAACTTGTGTCTGGAGACGTCCTAGGTGCTTTTCTAGGTTGAGATAGTATCAGATTCCCTTCTAAATCATTACCTTTATACCAATTTATTAGTAGAGCTATCAGTCCTCATCAGAGAAGCCTCTTTTCGGACAGGAGACAGACATTTAAAGCAGAGATTCACAGTTGGTCAAAGTGTAGATGTGACTGCCAAATGCTTAAAGACATCTTTTTTAGCCAACCTACCATTGCCCTCAGCTCAGGCAACAGGACAGAAGAGGGCAGAAAGATCCTGAGGGCCAGAAGAGAAAAAGGATTCTTACCAAAACAGTGCCTTCTGGACATTACACAGGAGACACACTCATGAACTCACTGTAGCTCACAAATGTACCTGCGTAAAACCCACACTAGAATCACCTGTCAATATTTCATCACCAAAAGGAGATGGCTCATGAAAACATGCTACTCTCTGAGAAAGACTGACAGCTAACGATTGCTAAGGGAGAGGTTCACTTTCCTCAATGGTGCACTGATAGGTTACCAATAACTTCCCATACATGATCATGCAGAAACCACATGAAAACACAATGCATCACACATACAAAAAAAACCAAACAAACACATGAATGTAGGAAGAGGAATTGTTGGGAAGAATGATGGCTTTAGTGGAGAAAAGAGAGCTGAGACAGGGTAAAGGGGTTGAGAAGAATGACAACTCATATATGAATGAGACTGTCTAAAAGTCTTTTAAAATATTCAAAAAGTTAATTTTTGCCTAACTGAAAGAATAGCAATTGGCTCTGAAGTGAAATTTGTAGACTATCATTTGCTCAGCATTTTCCCTTTTATTCGTTGTCAGAGAAATGCTTGGACTCGACTGGCTTTGCTCTAGAAAGGCATCACATAGGGAGAGGTGTTTTCTCCCACAAGCTCCTCTCCTGCAGTCATCTTCCATCAAGGGATCCATGCCTTTCTGATTTTAGAAACTTGAGTTATTAGCTTCATCTTCCAAGTTCCACTCTGCTGCAGGCTGCAGAGAAACTTCAACATTTCAAACATTTCAGGGTTGCTTTATTTAGCACAAATGTTCTGTCATTAAACGAGGGTATTTTGTCAAATCTCCAAACAGGGCTTTGCTAGAGGTTTTTAGAATGATGAATTCTTGAGCACAGAACTAGCACCTCTGGCAAGCAGGACTCCTGAGTTTTGCTTTCTTCAAGCAGGAAGCCTACTCTGAGACCCTGTTCTTCTCTATAAGTCACTCTACAAAGTCTTGACTCCTGCCACAAACTCAATTCTCTCTTTCTTCTTCCAAATCCCAATTTCTCCCCTTTCTAACTATCTACCATGGTGGGCAATCAATATGGACTTGTTCTCTGAGTGAAATTCTGTAGATTACTGAACAGAGATAAAAAAAAAAAAGTAAATCTGCCTATACTATAATTATGCCTCAGGGAAATTCAAAGTAGAAAAAAGTATTTGTACATACTTTCCCAAAGAGGTATGTTCCACCTATGAGCTTTATTATGGGTCTTCTTAAGAACTGGACTGTAAATTATAAAACAGAAAAGCTGCTCCTTATTTAGAAAGCTTTGGTATTAGTTATATAAAAGTTATCTTTATACGTGGACTCATGTGAGTTAAAAATACATATGTAAGAGATACGTTCAATTTCAAAGCTTGAATGCAATGCAGAGAGAAGCATGACAGGTTTTCGAGGAAAACAAATCTTCTTTCGGTTTCATGATAAATATTACAATCAGAATGCTGTCGTATTATTTTTCAATAAATAAAGTGTATTTTCTATTTCCAGTGTAAGGATGTATAAACAGCTAGGGAAGAAGGAGAAACACAAAGAGCAGGGAGAAATATGCCAGAAAGGAGAATCCTGCAAGAAAAGAGAGAACAAAGGAATGAAGAAGCAGCGCCAAGACAGTGGAGGACATAAACAACATGTTTTCCGTTGCTCTGACCTAACAAATCTGGGAAGGAAAGGCTTGTTCCTTCTTACCAGTTTCCATGCATATCCTGGGGAAGCCAAGACAAGAACTCAAGAAAAAAGCTTGGAGGCAGAAACTGAAGATCACAGAGGAACACTGGTTTGCTTTCTATTGCTTTTTCAGCCTGCTTTCTTATACTATCCTCTGTGTCTCTTTGTCTCTCTCTCTCTGTCTCTGTCTCTTTCATTGTGTTCCAGCATCACTGCCCAAGGGAGTGGTTTCACCCACAGAAGGTGAGTATTGCTATTTTAATTACTGTAATCAGACAATCCCCCAGGTGTGCCTAGAGGCCCCTCCATTTCCAGGTGGCTCTAGTTCTGTCAAGGTGACAAGGGACATCAGTCATCACATTACACAAGTAGTTATAGGTATCACTTAAAAAATACTGACAATACAAGGTTTTTGTATATGTTCAATACAGACAGCTTTTCCCCCTATATTTTCAGTCTATGGTTAGCAAAATAGGAAGAATCAACTTTATATCTAAAAATGCATGGCAGCTGACTCAGTGGCAGAAAGGATAGCTATCATAAATACAAGGAGAGCAATATCTGGATGTGACATATTTAGGAAAGACTTTTGAGATAACTCATCTCCAGATAGGCTGTTAGCTCCAGAGGATCAGGAAGCCTACTGCCAGGCATGTTCAGAAATCAAAATTCTTTGTTAGGATTTAGGATATAAACAGCATATACTGAGTGCCCTCACACCTCCCCTGGTTCAGAGGCACCATTCAAGGCACCAGAGCTCCAGGTGCTGCCAGGAAACCAGGTCTTGTTCGAGGAACAGATCTTTGAAGACCCATTCACCAACTTGGGCCAGGTTTTTCCCCTAGATGCGTTAAGTCAGAGGAGTTTTGTTGGCAGGTAGGTTAAAGCTGACTTATAAGAGACTCTGTTTTGCAGATATTTCTAAATTCCAGAATGGTAAGTCTTTAGGGTCGAAGTCATAAAAGGCATAATAGGGAGAAAGGTGAGTGAAGGCTCCTTAAACTAGACTAGCAAATCTATGACAGCCAAGGCCGGTGGCTGCAGCAATAGAAGAGAGCCACACATAGCAAGGCTATATCACATCTTCCAAGAACATATGTGTGTCAGTAGCATCTTTGTAAGGATTCAGAAGTATGAACTGAAATGCTGCAGAGGGACCAAAAGACAGGACAGGGAGGAAGGAAAGGAGTTTGAGAGGTGGCCTGATGAACTCAAGCCTCAAAAGCAGGCAGCAGAACCTAATGGTAGCTGCTTTAGGAATTCCCACCATTCCAACAACCTGAGCAAAGAAAAGGACATTTGTAAAACAAAAGTCAGTGGCTGAAGAATTGTTCCCATACTCGATCTGTTAACATGTGCTATGTTGTATGCCAGTAAATGCTGTCTTTGTATCAATGGGAAGGATTTACCTCATGATTGAGTTCATTTTTATTCATCTTTATGAATACTATCATAAATGCACACTTCAGGTGTTCAGGGTCAAGTTAAGAATCTTTGCTACCTGAAATTAATGATAAGTCCATCACCCCTTCCTAAGTGCCATTCCTTGGATTCCTGCAATGAAGTTAATTATCCAACTGATCCTTGGGCACACATAGATGAAGGACAAGGGCAAAGAAGACTCAAAGCTTTGTATAAAGACACGAGAAGCTTGGGGGAAGCTGCAGATATGTAAATGAGAATTGAGAAAAGCATTTGCAAAATGTCAGGTGCATTTTTTTCTACATAATATTCTAATTTTCTTGTGGTGAGGGGGAGCTGAATAAACATTTTCTGTGTTTTATAGTGGATGTTCCTAGCAATGCCAGGAAAATGATGCCGCGTTCTTAGGGTTAGCGTGAAAACTTTGATGATAGTGCTCCCACTAGATCCTACGTGCTGTTCCCTTAAGAAGTTATGAATAAGTCCATAAGAGAAATTGGGTTCCCATCCCTAATTAGTGGAATATGTCATGATTACATTTAATTTACAGTATTAGGTAAATCACAGAGGCCTGAAAGTGGTTAATACTGCTGAAAAGTAAGAAATTGTGTCTTTTTCAATTAAGATTAATCCTGACCATATATCTAAATATATTATGTTGCATTTGTAGTAATTAGATATAAGAGAATATGCAACTTGAAGATAAATATGTAGGAAGAAAATTATATATAAAAGCACAAAGACAAAGCATTTCCACATTGACATTCCTAACAATTAATGTATGCTTATCACATAGTAGAATACCTAATTGAGTATAATAAAAATACCAGAAGTGCTAATTACTTTGTCATTACATTGTTTTACATATTTCCAGTGGTTTCTGATGAAAATATAATGTGATGTGGAAAAGCATATTTATTATTCATTTTATGTTTCAGTTATTAAAAAATAAAAGTCTGCTTTGGGAGATTAGATAAATGCTGCTATACATAGAAAATAAGTTCTAAAGGGGCTTTTAACACTGTGTTGACACGGGTTTTTATGCAGGCACTCACCAAGCTGCAGTCATGAGGGAGGAGCCAATGGATTATCAAGTCAGCAAGGATAGTGTGCTAGCTTCTTCAATCATGCTATGACCGTGGGCCTCGGTTTCTATTGTGCTAATCCTAGCATGTGACTGGCTCACACAGTAGGAGTTATCCAGAAGAAAATTAGGAAAATCACAACTTATTAATCATTACAACCTCAGTTGTAAAGTTGAATACTAAAATGTATTTGATTCGTAGGAAAGTAGGGATGGAGAAAGAAGAGGAAAAGGAAAAGAAGGGGAAAAGAAGGGAAAGGAAGACTATTTCTGTGAAGAGCCTTCCTTGCGGATACAGGAATTTTGTCTTCTACATACGTAATCTCAGGCTCTGTAGAGGTGAACATCACCTCTTAGGAAACTGGTTTTTAAAAAATATATCCACACCCATCATGTACAGATTGTCCAGAATTCTAGTTGTTTATCTTCAAAAGAAACAGTTATTAGTTACTCTTCTCTTCTCTGCGACAAATACCTGATAAAGAAGGGCTGGTTTTCTCTCACGGGGTGCAGTTCTAATGGCAGGGAGCTCCAGGATGGAGAAGCTTGAGGCAGACAGTCACATTGTACCACAGTCAGGAAGCAGAGAGCAATAAAGTCACCCCAATCCAGCTAATCCCTTACAGACATGCCCAGAGACTCATTCCATAAGTGATTCCAGACCCTGTCAAGCTACCAATATTAACCATTACAGAGGTCATGCACATTTTAAACCATGATATATAATATATAAAAGCAGAGAGAAAAGCACTTCCCCATTGACATTCCTAATAATTAGTATACCTAATTTATAAATATTCATCATCTGTTGCTTTATACATGTACTTGTCAGATCTTTTGCTAGATCTTCCACGTAGCTCTGATGTGTCCTAAAGGAAATATGGTTTGTAACAACAGAAGACATCTCCAAATGTGAAGATAGAGATTTGGGATCAAAGAAGAGCATTCCTCCAAAGACAGCTGCACAGACAGACTTTTGAAATGATTACTGACTTTCAATAGCACAGTTCTTGGTGATTGATTCTTAGCATGTCGTTGAAAGAAGCTAGTACATGTGGTATCTACCATTATATTCTTAGCTACTTGCTGACTCACCATTTCTGTTGACCCAGAACACATTCTCCCCAAAGTAAAGGGGATGACACATCTGTTTACTCAAAACTGCTGCAATTTTCAGAATAATTCATAGGAGTCCCTATTATGATCAAAATGTCCTGCCCTGAGAATTTATTTTATCGCTACACTTTGTATAGCTAATTCTGAAATTATTATGCTTCTTCTTTTCAAGCCAAACTCTTTTTATCTTTTCTTCTTTGCAGTTTCTTGTTGGGCCTCTGGGTATTGGATCAGTCTTTGCTTACTTGTTTTTAACAGTGGTTTTGTGTTTTGTATTCTGAAGCAGACTCAGTTAAAGGACTACAGCTTCACACTGTTTCTGAGAGAGTTACTTCATAAAGATCTACACCTGAATGCCTTCCATGTGACTTTCTCCAAGACAGATGAAAATGGAATTTTTCTTGAAAACATGGTTTGACTCCTGGGATCAAATAGCTATTCCTCAGTTCCTGTAAGAACATTGACCTCTGAGTATCAAAATAATTTACCTTTTATTTTTCTTTCAGGTCTATCTAAGAAATCATCTCAAAGTATTCTTTGAAACCATGTCAGGGAATTACTTAAGATGCTCAAAATGTCTCCCCTGAAAGTAGAAGCTTGAATCATACAAGGATAACCCATTTCTGGGACATTGCCTTTGCTAACCCCTGATGGGAAGGCAGATAGAACCAATAAGCAGGAGTACGTCTCTGTGCAGTGTAAACGATTTAAAGGCAATTGATGGCTGTGGATACAGAGTTTAACCTGAAGGCAATATCACAACATCTATAGCCAGGAAGACTCCATTTCTAAACTGTTCTAAGAATTCAAGTGGCCATGAGCACTTTTTTTTTCTTTTTTTTTTTTTT
>CM053755.1:2134803-2193111 GCA_028658305.1 Pachyuromys duprasi
CCTTTGTGGTTCCTGATCTTTTCTCTAAGTTCTCCAGTTCCAGGTTCTTCCTCCTTTGTTTCTTCTTTATAGATTCTAATTACATTTTCATGCTTTGTACCGTTTCCTTCAACTGATTGACTGTGTCTCCTATTTTGGTTGTTTCCTCTCTGTTTATCTTTGATTGTTCCTCTATGTGGGCAATTAATTTCTTCTCCTTTTCTTTGAGGGCCTTGTTCATTTCTTCTTTTTGTCTCTCTTTTTGTTTCTCCAATATCTGCATAATCAAATCATTAATATAATTTTCCTGTGTCTCCAGTGAATTAAAATCTCCACTGCTTTTGGGTGTTTCTGGTGGGGCCATGGTGTCCTGATTTTTGTTGGGTGAGTTCTTTTGCTGATTTCTGGGCATTTGTTTATATATAATCAAGGAGCTGTTTGTGCTTTAAGGCTGAACTTCAGTCTGGAACTGTCAATCTCTTGTGTCAGGAGTATTCTTCAAGAAGATCAGGGAGTTCCAGTGGTTTGTTAGTGTGTGTTGTTTTCTCAGTTGAACTCTGTTGTGGGCTCTGTGTGCCCAGCTTCGTGCTCTGTGCTAGAAGCTGTGAGCACTGCAGGCTGGTCACCCCTCTGATCTGGAGGTTTAGCTCCTCAGTCTGTGCTAGAGTCTGAGTGTCCAGGTTTGAGATGTCAGCTGGGGGCTCTGTGCTGTCCTGGGCTTGATGCTAAGGGCTCTCCCCTGGACTGGAGACTTGGTGCCCCCTTCTGGGCCAGGGGCTGTGCCCCACAGTCTGAGATGATATTTGGGGCACACACAGTGGGTCTGGGTTGGTTGCAGGCGTTGCCGAGCAGTGTGCACTGGCTGTATGCAGGCCTGTCTGAAATGGTGCTGGGGCCTTCTCTGTCTGGCCCGTGGACACACACAGGGACCAAAGTGGTTGCTGGGGGACCCGAGCAGTGTGTGCCCGCAGTGTGCAGTGTGATCAAAATGGTCCCCCCACTCCCACCCGTCCCTCTCAGTCTGATGTGGTTCCAGCGGAGGCGATTGGTGTGTGCCTGCTGTATGCCCGCCAGTTGAATCAGAACCCGGGTCCTTCCCAGACTGGCCGGCGGACTCACACACAGACTGAGGTTTTTGCTGGAGGACCAGAGCAGTGTGCTCCCAAAGTGTGCAGGTCAGTCAAAAACGGTACCCGGGTCCTCCTCAGTCTGCCCCGGAGACTGTGTGATCCAGTCTAGTATGGCGCTGCTGGCGCCCAGTGCAGCTACTCGCTCAGATCAGAGCTGTGCGCCCCTGGTCACTCAGAGATTTTTCTGGGGAATAACTGGGTGTCCCTAAGATTTTCCCACTTGATTTTCTCACCGTAGGAGTTCCGCTCACCTGGAAATCACAAATGCTGCCGTTTTAAGTCCCAGAGTTCAGTCTCCTGGTCGCTGTGTTGTTTTTGCTGTCCTACTCCTCAGACACAGGGTCCTCTCGTGGCAGCCATCTTGGATCTCCCCATATTCTAGCTTTTAAAGTGGCTCTAATAGGAAAATTTCTTATAACTTTTAAAGACATCTTTATTGTTATTTTACCCTCCTCCTTACTTCTGTGTATCTCCCTCCTTTCCCTAATTAGAGAGCCAGTTTTTTCCATTTCCCCAATCAGATCACTTTTATGTTGTATCCACATCACTATTGCTCCCTCAGCTTCCTACTACAGTCATGGTCCTGTTTCACTCTCTATTGTTTCTCCAGGATACATACTCTGAAGATGTGGAGTTAGGAGCCAGCAATAAGAAAGAACATGTGATATTTGCCTTTTGGAGGTTGGAATACCTGGTCTATATGATTTTTTCTAGTTCCATCTATGTATCAGCGAAGTTTATGATTTAATTTATTTTATAGTATATTTTATAGTATTCCATATACATGTAAATAGTATTCCATTATATATATTTATGGAATATATAGTATTTATATGGAATATGTAGTATATATTTCATATATATGGAATACTATCTGAATATGAAATATTATATAGAGAGAGAAAGAAAGAGAGAGAAAACCAATGAACAAAAATGAGTACGTATCCGCAGAGCAAGTATCAGCAGAGCAGAATTTTGAGTCCTCTGGGAATATATCCAGGAATGGTAGAACTTGATCCTCTGGTAGATTTACTTTTAGTTTTTTGAGGAGTCTCCACACTGATTTCCCGAGTGGCTATACCAAATGTAACTCTACCAACAGTGAAAGAGGGTTCCCTTTCCCCTACATTTCCTCCAGCATTTCTTGACAGTTGTGTTTTTGATCTTTGCTATTCTGACTGGGGTAAAGTGAAGTTTCAAGTTCTTTAAGTTTACATTTCTCTAATTGCTGTGGACTATAAACATTTTTGAGGCATTTCTTAAGGTTTTTTATTTTAATTTTTCAGTTTATTTACTTTCCTTCCCAAGGGCATTCCCTCCCTCTTCTCTTCCAAGGCCTCCCATTCACCTCCTCCCCCCTTCTCCTCTCCCCTTCTCCCCAGAAAAGGTAGCCCCCTCCCCTCATATCAACCCTCCCCAGCACATCAAGTCACATCAGGACTGAGGATATCCTGATCTACAGGGGCCAGGAAAGGCAGCCCTGCAAGGGAAAAGTCATCCAAAAGCAGGCAATACAGTCTATGTTAGAAACAGCACCCCCCCACACACACACTAGACAGGTGCCCTATATGAAGACCAAGCCTCCCACCAGCCACATATGTGCAGGGAGTGTAGGTTCAGAGTATACATGCTGCTTAGTTGATGTCTCAGTCTCTGAAAGCCTCCACTTGACTGTGTTAGCTGTCTCTGGTGGTCATCTTGTGAGGTTCCTGTCCCTTCCAGGTCCTCCCATCTTCTCTCCTCCCCCATACTTCCATAGGCTCGCTAGATCTCTGCCCCATGCTTTGCTGCAAGTCCCAACATCTTTCTTGATCCACTGATAGCTGGAGCATCCCAAAGGACAGTCAAGTTAGGCTCCTCTCTGCAAGCATAGCGGAGCATCATTAATAGTGTCTGGGGCTGGTTCTCTACTGTGGGATGGGTCTCAGGTTGGCCAATTATTGGTTGGTCAGTCCTTCAATCTCTGTTCCCTCTTTATCCCTTCACTTCTTGTAGGCATGGTAATTTTTGGATGAAAAGTTTTGTGGGTATGCTGTTGTTCCCCTCCCTCCACTAGTCCTGGCTGGCTAGTAGGTGGACACTTCAGTCTTTCTGTCCCCCACTGTTAGTAGTCTCAGAGTCACAAACATGTTCTTCCAGGAGCCTACCCTGTTGCAGGCTTCCAGTTTGATGAAGAGATGCCCTACCCCCTCAGTTTCCCTTCTTGTTCCCAGCCCTCTCACCTTCCTCCCCAATCTCCTCACATCTGATCCTCTCCTTGTTTCCCTCCCTATTCCATCTCCTGCCTGGTTTCCTCTCTTCATCCACTTGCTGTCTATTTCCCCTTCCAAGTGACATTCCAGCACTTTCCCTTGGGCCCTCCTTGTTACTTAGCTTCTTTGGGACTGTGGATTGTAGTAGGGTTATCCTGTTCTGTAGGTCTCATATCCACTTATAAGTGAGTACATAACGTGTGTCTTTCTGGGTCTGGGTTACCTCACTTGGGATGATTTTCCATCCATTCACCTGCAAATTTCATGATGTGCTTGCTTTTAGTAGCGAGTCATATTCCATTGTATAAAGTACCACAATTTCTGTATCCATTCTTCCGTTGAGGGATATCAAGGTTGTTTCCAGATTCTGGCTTTTTGTGAATGAGGCGGCTATGAGCATAGTTGAGCAAATGCCCTTGTATGGTGGAGCATCTTTGAGATATATGCCCCGGAGTGGTATAGCTGAATTTTGATTAAGAACTATTCCTAATTTTCTGAGAAAGCTGCAGATTGATTTTCAGAGAGGTGGTACAAGTTTGCACTCCTACCAGAAATGGAGAAGGGTTCCCCTTTCTCCACATCCTCTCTAGCATATATTCTCACTTGAGTTTTTAATCTTAGTCATTCTGACTGGTATAAGATGGAATTTGGAGTCATTTTTATTTGCATTTTTCTGATGGCTAAGGACATTGAGCATTTCTTTAAGTACTTATCAGCCATTCAAGATTCTTCTGTTATGAATTCTCAGTTTAGCTTTGTACCCCATTTTCAATTGGATTATTTGATTTGTTGATGTTTAATCTCTGAAATTTTTTGTACATTTTAGATATTAGCCCTTGGTCTGATATAGGGATGGTGAAGACCTTTTCCCAATGTTAGGTTGCCGTTTTGTTCTATTGACAGTGTCCTTTGACTTACAGAAGCATCTCAGTTTCATAAGATCTTAAGGTTTGTTTGTTTGTTTTTTAATTCTCTGTCCCTCTGTTCCAGTCCTTCACCCATTTTGAATGGGCTGTTTGTTTTTTTCTTACCCATTGTTTCTTGAGTTATTCATATAGTCATATGTACATCTTAATCCTTTGTCAGATGTGTACCTAGCAAAGATTCTCTGATTCTGTGGGTTTGTCTTCAGTCATTTGATGATTTACATTTTCTCATTTGATTGGGAGCCTCTAGGATTATCTAATCAATAGAAGTAGCTTGGAATTTTTTAATGGCCTAGCAAACGAGAACATAATGAAAATTTGTTGAAAGATTTACTTTTCCAATTTTTTCCTTTTATTGAAAAAATGGATTTTTTTTTCTTATACAATATATCCTGATTATCTTCTTCCTAGTTCCTTCCTATCTCCCCTCCCCTCTGGATCCACTGTCTTCCTGTCTCTCAATAGAAAAAAAAAGGTTTCTAAGAGATAACAACCAAAGATGACATAATAAAATATAATAAAATGAGGCAAAAAAATATCATATCAAAGTTGGAAACAGGAGAAAGAGTCCCCAAATCAGGCACAAGATTCAGAGACCCAGTCATTCTCACAATCAAACACCCCATAAAAAGTACTATGCTGGTAGCCATAATACATATGCAGGGAACGTGCTGCAGACCCCTGTCGGTGATTGCTGCTTCCCTCTCTGTGAGTTCATATGTGCTCTGCTTAATAGATTCAAAGGGCCTTTCTCCTGATGCCCTTTATCCCCCCTGGCTCTAACAATCTTTTGATTTCCTCTTCCACAGGATTCCCTGAGCTCTGGGGGGGGGAGGAATTTGATGGAGACATCCTACTTAGACTCTCTCACATGCTGTCTGGCTGTGGTTTTCCACATCTGTTCCCATCTGCTGCTGAAGGAAGCCTTTCTAATGATGACTGGATTATACTCTGATCTGTGAGCACAGCAGAATATCATTAGGAGCCATTTTATTAATACTTTTTTTTAGACCAGTAGAGTTTGGTTTTACCCTAAGTCCCTGGGCTATCTAGTTGCTGGTTCTTGGTCACCCAAGCAGTGTTGGGTATTAAGTCAAATCAGACATTGGCTGGCTCCTCTCGCAAGTTCTGTGACTCCATTGCTTACCATATTTTACAGATAAAACAGAATGTAGATCAAAGATTTTGTGACTAGGTTGTTGTTCATGTTTTTCTTTTGGTGGTTTGCAGAGTACCTTCCTATAACAGAGAGAGCAGAACATAGTCTAGGCCCCTCCCCTCTTTACCTACTCTCTATGGGTTTACTAACTGTAGCTTGGTTACCATTTGCTTAATGGCTAATATCTACTTAGAATCTACATACCATACTTATCTTTCTGAGTCTGGGTTACCTCCCTCAGGATGTTGGGGTTTTGTTGTTGTTGTTGTTATTTTGTTATTTCTATTTTGTCAAATAGTTTGAGGAATATTGGCATTGATCCTTTTTTTTTTTAAGTTTGGTAGAATTCTTGGTTTGATAAAACCACTTGGTTCTGGGTTTTTTATCTTTCTTTTTTTTTTGGTTAGAGACTTTTATTGACTACTTTTATTTCACTAGGAGGGGTTATAAATCTATATAAATATTTGATATTGCTTTAATTTTATTAAATTATACCTATTGAAAAATTATCTATTTATTTTGGATTACCTAATTTGGTGGAATGCAGGTTTTAATCTATGTTCTTATGATTCTCTGGCTTTTCTCATTATCTATTGTTATGCTTTTGTTTTGATTTTGATTTTATTATTTGGATATTCTCTCTCTGCCTTTTAGTTAGTTTGGATAAGGGTTTATCTATCTTGCTTATTTTCTCAAAGGACCAATCTTTGTTTTATTGATTCTTTGTATTGTTGTCTTTGTTCCTATTTTATTGATTTCAGTCCTCAGGTTGATTATTTCCTGTAGTCTCTCCTCTTGGGTGTGTCTTTTCATAGCGTCCCAGATTTCCTGGATGCTTTGTGTCCATAGGTTTTTTAGATTCAACATTTTCATTGTCTTATGTATCCATTTCCTTTACTGTATCTTCAACACCTGAGATTTTCCCATCCATCTCTTATAGTCTATGTATAGTAAAGTTTGCCTCTCTAGTTACTCTTCAGCTTTCTACATTTCTTTTATTTGTAGAATTCCCTCATTTTATGCTATTATTATTGATTCTACTTGCATTTTTAGATCTTAAACAATTTTATTAACTTCCTTTAACTTTTTGTGTTTTCCTGGATTTCTTTAAGGGATTCATTCATTTCCTCTTTAAAGGCCTCTATCATCTTCATAAGGTTGGATTCAAGGTCATCCTCTTGTGCTCTGTTGTGTTAGGGTATCTAGGGCTTGCTGTAGTAGGACAGCCCTGGTTGGTATTGTGTTTTATTGCTGGCATTTAAGCATATGAAATACGGAATTGGGATGATTTTGGGTCTAGTTGCTGACTTCTGTATTTGTCTTTATTGTGTGGATATTCTGTTCATTGGCTTATCTTTCTTGTCTTGATTTTTGGACTGTGATGTCTGTGTGTTAACAGGAAATGCTTGGTGATAGTGGTGGCTGGGATGCTGAGTTGTGAGGAAGAAAGGTTAGAGGAGATGGTTTTTGTGATCCATTGGGGATGGAGTTAGAGAAGAAGGGGAGATCACAGCAGGTTTTCTGCTACAGAGCTAGGAATGAGACTAGGGGTATTGGAACTGGTGAAACAAAAGTAGATGTCTGCCTTCAGCCCACTCATTGCCTTGGGAAAAATGGGCTTTGGACTCCTAGGAGGTGTCTGCTGGGTTTAGGGTCTGAGACAAAGTAACAAATGTGGAAAGGCAGTTACAATGGGATGATCTGATATATCCATAGGAGATGTGAACAGGGATCAGGGTGTCCTGCTGCAGAGCTGGGGTAAGACTGGGGGATTGGGTCTGGGGTAACAGATATAAAAGGGAAGGACTGCAGGCAGCCCCCCTGACATTCTGGCAGAAGTGCGCTGTCTGGGGCTGAAAAAAAGCAGGTTTCTCTTCCTGTTTATTTTACATGCCTTCTCCCTCTCTCTTTCCCTTCTTCATTGTTATTCTCCTAGCCCTATTTTCCTCACATACCTTCATTATGACATTATGACTGAGAGCCTTTAAGTTAAACTTTGGCTAGAATAAAGGTGAGCCCTGACCTCTCTTTTTTAGGGCAGTTTTTTGGGAAAACTTTCAATGGTAAATGTCTTCTCTGTTCCTTTGAGCTGTTCATCTTTCCCTAGCCTCTGGCCACCTTTACCCGGAGGAATGCCTGTCTAGTAACCACTCCTTCACAATGTAACCCTCAAGAAGGTGAAGCCCAGACCTCACACCTTCTCTGGGATGGTGGCATCTAGCTTCCATAAGCACCAGTTAGCAAGCACAGATGGTTTAATCAATTTCAGAAACCTCCACAAAACCTCTTTCCCCTCATATTTGCAGAGGTCATCTTTCCCTTAATGTAGCAGGCCCAGTAACATGGAATGACCTTGAATAATTCTCTCTTGTCTGATTAAGGACATCTGGTACAATTTTACTCTGTCTACACCATCTCACTAAACAACATGAGTTTAACCATAAACAATAATCACAGAATTTCTTAAAACACGTATGAAATAAAATGAAATATTCTCCAGGATCTCATTTTTAAATAAATGCTTTCTTCTTAGTCTTACTGAGGACATATTTTCAATGTACTGAGGTTCAGATATCATCTTTAATAATAAAAGAGAAAATGCCTTTAAGTAATAACTATTTCTGGAGCAGAGTACCTAATTTTGGCAAAGTTAATTTGATTTCAAGTCTTTTAATTCAGTTTCCGAATCTTTTAGTGGAATCCCCTACCCCTTGATGTCACAATGTTAGTGACATGGTTTTGAGGTGATTACAACATGAATGATGACATTTTGGGAAAGGAATTTGATGTGTGGAATTTCTAAATGGTACAAATTTTAATATGTTTTCATTAATATTACTGGCAACTGCAAGAATAATTTAGAAGTTTTAGGCTGAAGGTATTCTTGTTGTCAAGCTACAAAGGTGCTAGGTCATAGACAGATAAATGAACAGGTTATTCTCATTCCTATACCCAGCTTCTCAAAAATGTCTGGGTATGGAAATGACCATGTCAGTGTTAGTGGTCTACTGTGGCAGAAATGGATTGCAAATGGTTAAAAAAAATGCAGCAATGCCAAAATGGTAACCAAATTGCACATGTTTTCTTTTCACCAAGCCTCTTCAATGCTCCTCAACTGATACTTCTTCCGATTAAAGCACATAAGCAGCTGGACGCTGAGAAGTCCTAGAGTTTTTTCCTATCAGCAAGTTTTCATTAACACACACACACAAACATGTTTATACAGGTGTGTGTGTGTGTATGTGTTTTCCATAGCCATGAAATCAGGATAGTAACAACTTCTTTGTAGTAATCAGATTATTTATTATAAAACAACATATGAACTAAATAATGGATTATATATTTTAATAAATAAATATTACATTTCAGAAGTAATTTTTGTTAGAAATGTATTTTAATATTTTATATATCTATAGCCAAATAATATTTATTGTCAAATAAAACAATTTTATTTTTAGTTTTATATATATATATATAAGAATTAAGGAACTTTTTTATATAAATAAAGCTGGATTTTTATTAAAGAAAAAGAAATTCAGCTATATGAATATTTAAGTAAAATATCATACTATGATTTATCATTGGAAACAACTGACAACTGCAATCAGATTGTCCTTCAATTGGTTGAAGGCAAAGAACTAGAAATACCCATACTTGCAAAAAAAAAAATGCACCTAGTTATTAGTGCCATTCACTTTCTCAACAACAATTTCCATTTAAAATTTATCTAGCACATAAATTTTACAGTGGGGGGGGAATGTAGCATGTCAGTGTTAGAGTTTAATAAAGCATGCTTTTATCCTATGAGGGAGTTAGTAAGAAGAATGATTTCTAAATGATATAGAATTAAAAAAATATTCCCTAAAACAAATATTTTCTAGAAAACTCTTGGTTGCCTTCTAGGAGGACTCATTCCAAAGAATGAAGCCCTAAAACCTTCAAGAGGGAGGTACACTTGAAGCTTTGTTAAACATCTTTTGAGTTGAAAAACAATCCAGTATTAGTAAGAAATGACTCCCAGGAGATTATGAGTGGTTCTAGTTGAAGCATCATGAAAATAAAGATAAGATTTTTAGAATTAGAACCTGGTTTCTATCATGCTATTATACTTACTATGTGACTCTGGTTAAATTATTTACCTTAGAGCTTCAGCCTTGTCAATTGTGTGTGTGTGTGTGTGTGTGTGTGTGTGGTGTGGTGTGTGCATGTGCATATATATACATGTCTCAAAGCACAATGTCTGGTAACAATCAATATTGACTGTGATCATTATATCATCCTTATCATCTTCAGAATTATATTGACCAGAGCTGCTCCATGGCAGTTGCCACTGCCCAGCAACATTCTGAAGAATAAGCAGGCCCAACTCCCCACACTATTTTTCACCTGCAAAGATAATTTTGAGAAAAACTTGCACTGATTGGATAGTAGAAGGGAAGTCCATGTTAGAGAAAGCAACACTTCAGTGTATTCCAGCACTGTTCTCTCAAAGGGAAAAATAAATCAAAAAGCCAAAATTTCAAATTAAGAAGGTTAAAATATTTAAATTATTTTGTTCATTAAACACATGTGAAGTCATCATATAATTCAGCAATCTGATCCCATTTAGAAGATTTAATGCTCTTTATTTAAAAAATCATATGAAAATTAAATTCAATAAAATTAATGCACACCCCCATCTATATAATGTAATTCTAAAAAAATGAGTTTAGCTATAAAAGTCTACAAATGTGATTTAAGTTATGGTTGCCTCCCACATGAAAATGGAGATGTAAAATTCCCCAGATCTCTGGAAGGAGACACTAAAATTTAGAGACTAGATGAGTTTGGAGAGAACTTTTAATTATAGCATCATCAAAAAAATCTTCATGATCGGAGGAAGGGCAAGATGGTGGCACCAGGAGGACACTGCCTCTGAGGAGCAGAACAGCAATGTCAATACAGTGACCGAGAGACTGAACTCTGGGCCCTAAAACACCAGTGAATCGTGTTTCCCAGGTAAGAGGAAACTCTATGGTGAGGGGATCATTCGGGTCAACTCTCAGGTTATCCAGCCAGAACCTGGAAGAGATCCCGGGTCGCACAGGCACTTGGTCACCAGACCAGAGCCACACACCTGCATATCCTGATCACCTTCCCAGGCTGAACTATGGGCACAAAAACACCAGAGACTGGGAGTCCCAGTTACCAGCTTGGAGCCACAGGGAAAAACCCATGGGGAAGGCAGGAAACAGGACTGACCTCAGGTCACCCAGTTTATCCTTGGAAAAGGTCCCACAAACCAGCGGGCGCATGCTGCCAGCCCAGAGACCTGCTGTGCACCCAACTATCAGTAAAAGACAGAACTGTGCACCCCAGGGTATCAGAGACTGGGAGCCCCTGTCTGGAGAAAACCCCACAGGGAGGGAAACAGCTTAGAGCACTCAGCTGACCCACCACCCCACCAGCATGCATGGGAAAGTTCTCAGGGAAAGGTCTCAGGTTCCTGCCCAGTCACCAGCTTGGAGCCATCACCCACCAGCGCCTGCTCATTCTATGTGCCACCCTAAACACCACAGACTGGGCCTTCCTGTTGGGAGAAAATCCCACAGTGGGGGAAACTTCTGGCCCTACCTCAGGACACCTAGCTCCGGGAAAGTTTCTGGCTATCCACAGCTTCTGACTCTAGCTTCTAGCTTCACGCAGGAGAGCAGAGCTCACCTGCCACTGACTACCACTTGGGTACTGGGGCACAGAGCCCCAACTTCAGACCTACAGAAGCCTGAGATTAATCCCCAGATACTGCTCCAAAGGGCAACCAGTTCTCCCTAATTAAACTGACCAAACCACGGGGCACCCAGGTTACAGAAGCAGCTCATTAAATTTACAGTAAGAAACCCAGAAGCAGGACAGCTGTCTCTAGGACTTCTCTGGGTGAGAAGAGAGCCCCCTTGACTAGCAAGGACCACAGTTACCTCTCAGATCTCTACGCCTGAGGTGTGCTATGGCAATTCCTGAAAAACACTGGCCATTCAGTGACCATACCGAAAAAGCTGCAGAGGCTTCCTTCAGGAAAAATCATGTTCCTACCAAGGGGTTTCTCTCCACCACAGGATTCCAAGAGCCACCTGAAACTAACACCCAACACCTAAGATAGCCCAATGGATAGAGGCCAGCATAAAAACTCAACCAACAAAACACAGAGCAATATGGCATCTTCAGAACCCAGTTATCCAGGGGCAAGCAGCCCTGGACACCCCAGCATAGTTGAAATTCAAGAAGATGACCTAACATCTATGCTTATGAAGAGGATAATAGAGGAAACAAATAAAATGAGTAAAGAACTAGAGGAAGATTAAGTCAAACAAACTATGGCCATCCGTGAAGAAATACAAGAAGTTGCAGCCAAACAGTTTCTGACCTTTAGAGAGGAAATACTTAAATCACTGAAAGAAATAAAAGAAATAGAGGATTGTTCAAACAAACAGCTGAAGGAATTGAAGGAAAAACAGGAAAATACGGTCAGACAGGTGAAGGAAATCAACAAAATGGCTCAAGACCTGAAGATAGAATTGGAAAAATTAAAAAAAAAACACAAATGGAGGAAATTGTGGAGAGAAAGAACTTCGGGAAGAAAACAGGAACTATAGAGGTAAGCATAACCAATAGACTACAAGAGATGGAAGAATCTCAGGCATGGAAGATATAATGGAAGACATTGATGTATCCATCAAAGAAAATGTTAAATATAAAAAATCCTGACACAGACTGTCCAAGAAATCCAAGATAACATGAAAAGACAAAACCTAAGAATAATAGGAATAGAGGAAAAAGAAGATTCCTGTCGCATCCGCCTCGACCAGCAAGACATGACACATGAGCTCTTCTTCAAGCAGTTTATTCAGGAGTTTTGAACAATCTTCTTCTTCTTCTTCTTCTTCTTCTTCTTCTTCTTCTTCTTCTTCTTCTTCTTCTTCTTCTTCTTCTTCTTCTTCCTCTTCTTCCTCTTCTTCCCCGAGGAGAGTCCATCCCAGGAATAAGTACCCCTGAGCCAGCCAACCCCGGGTAGCCATGTGGGAAGTGCGGATAGGTACATGCAAGAGAAGGCGGATCATCAGACACAGCACAGCCAAATAAGGAGTTGTTTATCACAAGAGCACTCACCATCGGGGTGGGGGAAGGCAGAAACCGGTGCCATCTTTCAGGTGCAGCACACGCAGCTCTCCACAGATTCCCTCCTCCAAGGCCCAGAAAATATTTTCAACAAAATCATTGAAGAAAATTTCCCCAACTTAAAGGAGAGGCCTATAAGAATACAAGAGGCCTACAGAACACCCAATAAATTAGACCAGAAAAGAAAATTCTACCCCCCCCCCCACTTAATAATCAAAACAGTAAGTATACAGAACATAGAAAAAATACTAAAAGCTGCAAGGGAAAAAGTCCAAGTAACATATAATGGCAAACGCAACAGAATCACACCTAAATTCTCAACAGAGACTATGAAAGCCAGAAGGGCCTGGATGGATATCACACAGACCCTAAGAGAACACAGATGTCACCCCAGGCTACTATACGAAGCAAAACTCTCAGTCCTCAAAGACAGAGAAAACAAGATATTCAACGACAAAAAAAAAAATTCAACAATACCTGCACACAAATCCAGTGTTACAGAAGACACTAGAAAGAAAAATACAACTACAACCCAAGAAAGCTAACTACTTTCAAGAAAACCCAGGAAATAATTAACCTCGGTACAGTAAAACAAAAAATAATCAAGCACACAAACTTACTACCACAGCAAACATCAAAATGAAAGGATTTAACAGCCACTGGTCATTAATCTCTCTCAACATCAACGGACTCAATTCTCCAATAAAAAGATACAGCCTAACAGAATGAATGTGTAAACAAGACCCAACAATTTCTTGCATACAAGAAACACACCTAAGTCACAAAGATAGACATTACCTGAGGGTAAAGGGCTCGAAGATGGTTTTCCAAACAAATAGACCCAAGCAGGAGTAGCCATTCTAATATCTGATAAAATAGACTTTCAACCAAAATTAATAAAAAGAGATGGGGAAAAGGACACTTCATACTATCAAGGGAAAATTCCAACAGGAAGACATCACAATCCTGAACTTCTATGCCCCAAATACAAGGGCACACACATTTGAAAAAGAAACATTAATAAAACTTAAACCACACATAGACCCCTATACAATAATATTGGGAGACTTCAACACCCCACTCTCAACAAAGGACAGGTCAACAAAACAGAAATTTAACAAAGAAACAATGGCTCTAACAGAGTCCATGAATCAAATGGACTTAACAGACATCTACAGAACCTTACACCCAAACACAAAAGAATTTGCTACCTTCTCAGCACCTCATGGAACCTTCTCCAAAATAGACCATATGGTTGGTCACAAAGTGAGCCTCAACAGATACAAGAAGATTTAAATAATCCCTTGTATCCTATGGAATGGATATGGAATAAAGCTGGACCTCAGCAACAACAGAAAGAGCAAAAAGCCTACACACACATGGAAACTGAACAACTTGCTACTAAATGACAGCTGGGTCAGGGAAGAAATAGAGAAAGAAATTAAAGACTTCCTAGAATTCAATGAAAATGAAGATACAACATACCCAAACTTATGGGACACAATGAAAGCAGTGCTAAGAGGAAAGTTCACAGCAATAAGTGCCTTCAAGAAGAAATTCAAGACATCTTATTCAAGCAACTTAATGGCTAACCCGAAAGCCCTAGAAAAAAAAGAAGCAGACACATCAAAAAGGAGTAGACTGATGGAAATAATCAAACTCAGGGCTGAAATTAATAAATTAGAAACAAATAAAACAGTTCAAAGAATCAAGGAAACCAAGAGCTGTTCTTTGAGAAAATCAACAAGATAGATAAACCTTTAGCCAAACTAACTAAAAGGCAGATAGACACGATCCAAAATAACAAAATCAGAAATGAAAAGGGACAAATAACAACAGACTCTGAAGAAATCCAAACAATCATTAGGACTTACTTCAGAAGTCTGTATACCACAAAATTTGGAAATCTAAATGAAATGGACAATTTTCTTGATTGATTCCACTTACCAAAGCTGAATCAAGTCTAGGTATATCAATTAAGTAGTCCTATATCCCCTAAGAAAATAGAAGTGGTCATCAAAAGTCTCCCATCCAAAAAAAGCCAGGACCAGATTGTTTCAGCACAGAATTCTACCAGACCTTCAAAGAAGAGCTAACTCCAGTCTCTTCAAACTATTCCACAAAATAGAAACAGAAGGAACACTACCGAACTCATTCTATGAAGCCACAGTCATCTTGGTACCTAAACCTCACAAAGACCCAACAAAGAAAGAGAATTTCAGGCCAATCTCCCTTATGAACATTGATGCAAAAATACTCAACAAAATATAGAATCCAAGAACACATCAAAGATATCATCCACTATGACCAAGTAGGCTTCATCCCAGGTATGCAGGGGTGGTTCAATATACGGAAATACATCAATGTGATCCACCATATTAACAAACTGAAAAAAAAAAACGCATGATTATCTCCTTCGATGCTGAAAAAGCATTTGACAAAATCCAACATCCATTCATGTTTAAAGTATTGGAGAGATCAGGGACATAAGGCACATACCTAAACATAGCAAAGGCAATATACAGCAAGCCTATAGTCAACATCAAACTAAATAGAGAGAAACTTGAATCAATCCCACTGATATCAGGGACAAGGCAAGGCTGCTCACTCTCTCCACATCTCTTCAACATGGTTCTGGAAGTCCCTGCTAGAGCAACTAGACAATTGAAGAAGATCAAGTGGATAGAAATCACAAAGGAAGAAGTGAAGTATCACTATTTGCAGATGATATGATAATATACCTGAGTGATCCCAAAAATTGTACCAAGGAACTCCTACAGCTGACAAACACCTTCAGCAAAGTGGATGGATACAAAATCAACTCAAAAAAATCAGTAGACTTCCTGTATACAAAAGACAAAAGCACTAAGAAAGAAATTAGGGAAACAACACCCTTCACAATTGCCACAAAAGACATAAAGTACCTTGGTGTGACCCTAACCAAGCAAGTCAAAGACCTGTGTGAAAAAAATTTCAAGTCTCTGAAGAAAGAATTAGAAGAAGATATCAGAAGACAGAAAGATCTCCCATGGTCATGGCTTGGCAGGATTAACATAGGAAAATGGCCATCTTTCCAAAAGCAATCTATAGATTCAATGCAATTCCCATCAAATTACCAACACAATTCTTACAGATCTTGAAAGAAAAATTCTCAACTTCATACGGAATAACAAGAAACCCAGAATTGCTAAAATAATCCTCTATGTTAAAAGATCTTATGGAGGTATCTCCATCACTGATCTCAAGCTGTACTATAGAGCAATAGTAATAAAAACTGCATGGTACTGGCATAGAAACAGAATGGCAGATCAATGGAACTGAATAGAAGACCCAGAAATAAACCCACACACTTATGGACACTTGATTTTTGACAAAGATGCCAAAACCATACAATGGAAAAAAAGATAGCATCTTCAACAAATGGTGCTGGTCTAACTGGATGTCTACAGTAGAAAAATGCAAATAGATTCATACTTATCACCCTGCACAAAACTAAAGTCCAAGTGGATCAAAGACCTCAACATAAAACCAGACACATTAAATCAGTTAGAAGAAAAAGTGGGGAAGAGCCTTGAAGTCATTGGCATAGGAGACAAAGTCCTGAACAGAACACCAACAGTACAGGCTCTAAGAGCAACAATCAATAAATGGGACCTCATGAAACTAAAAAGCAAAGGACACTGTTTTCAGAACAAAACGACTGCCTACAGATTGGGAAAGGATCTTCACCAACCCTGTATCTGACAGAAGGCTAATATCCAGTATATATAAAGAACTAAATAAGCAAAAAAAAAAGAAAGAAAGAAAGAAAAAGAACCACAGAATTGAAAAGCAACAAATCAAGTAATCCAATTAAAAAATGGGGAACAGAGCTAAAGAAAGAATTCTCAATAGAGGAATTCAAAGGGCATAGAAACACTTAAAGAAATGTTCAATGTCATTAGTCATCAGGGAACTGCAAATCAAAATGACCCTGAGTTTTTACCTTATGCCCATCATAATGGCCAAGATCAAAAACTTAAGTGACAACACATGCTGGAAAGGTTGTGGGGAAAGGGGAACCCTTCTCCACTGCTGGTGGGAATGTAAACTTGTACAACCACTCTGAACATCAATCTGGCGCTTTCTCAGACAACTAGGAATAGCGCTTCCTCAAGATCCAGCTATACCACTCCTAGGCCATAATATCCAAAAGAGGCTCAGGTACACAACAAGGACATTTGCTCAACCATGTTTGTAGCAGCTTTATTTGTAATAGCCAGAAGCTGGAAATAACCTGGATACCCCTCAATTGAGGAATGGATTCAGAAATTGTGGTACATCTACACAATGGAATATTACTCAGCAATAAAAAACAAGGATATCATGAAATTTGCATGGAAATGGTGGGAACTGGAAGGAATCATTCTGAGTGAGCTATCCCAGAAGCAGAAAGACACACACAGTATATACTCACTCATATAAACATATAATATTGGATAAATCTACTAAAATCTGTACACTTAAAGAAACTAATCAAGAGGGAGGACTCTATCTAATGTGCTCACTCCCCATCCAGAAAGGCAAAGAGGATGGACATCAGAAGAAGGAAAAAACAGAATACAAGTTAGGAGCCTGCCACAGAGGGCCTCTAGAAGACTCTGCCCTGAAGACTATTAAAGCAGATGCTGATACATATGGCCAACCGTTGGGGAGAGTGCAGCGAATCTTATGAAGGAAGTGGGAAACAGTAAGATCTGGAGAGGATAGGAGCTCCACAAGGAGAGCAACAGAACCAAAACATCTGAGCACAGGGGTCTTTCCTGAGACTGATACTCCAATCAAGTACCATGCATGGAGATAACCTAGAACCCTGCACAGATGTAGCCCATGGCAGTTCAGTATCCAAGTGGGTTCCATAGTAATGGGAACATGGACTGCCTCTGACATGAGCTGATTGGGCTGCTCTTTGGTCACCTCTCCCTGAGGGGAAGAGCATCCTTACCAGGCCACTGAGGAAGACAATGCAGCCATTCCTGATGAGACCATAATAGACTAGGATGAGAAGGAAGGAAAGGAAGACCTCCCCTATCAGTGGACTTGGAAAGGGGCATGCGTGGAGAAGGGCGGGGGAGGGAAGGGTTGGGAGGGAAGAGAGAAGGTGCTACAGGAGGGATACAAAATGAATAAAATGTAGTTAATAAAAAATTAAAAAGAAAAAAATGTATTTTCTCATTGACTGCTCCAATGCCATGCCTGCTTGCTAACTGCCATGATGGTTATGGACTTACAGTCTTTAGTTGTATGTTTCAATAAACTCTTCTATAAAAAGAAAATCTTCATGATTGCAGCCCATGAAAGACTTTAGATGTTGAAATGGAATTTATACACAGAATTAATGTGTAAAATCACAAAATTGTTCAGTAATAATTTATGTGAAGATGATACCACTTGTGATCAAACAATAGCTAAAAGTAAAAGTCATCTGGAGTTTGTTTCATGTGTTATTAATAGAGGATATTGAATGTCTAGGCAATAATACAAAACCAATTCCCTAGAATGTAAATGTCAATTAGAATGGAAATGTTTAACTGTTACCCCATCTGAAACTGAGCAGCCAGAAGCTCAAAAGAAAGCACAAAGTAACACAGTAATGGCTTCTTTGGAGGAGAACATCTCCACAAAACAGCCTATCCAGAGTTTCCATTTGCGATTTTAAAGAGAACTTTGTGAAGCAATGTGATGTTGTGTATATGTGAGGTAGAAAGAGCAATCACCACTCATCGGCTTCCTGTAACAGACAGCATTAATGCATAGTCTTGTGAGTCTATACCCTTATTAGTTCACACTCGAAGCATTTCAGTTATTTTTATGCGGGGTTTTTTAGTTTGTGATTTTTTGTTTTGTTTTTTTGTTTTATTTTTATTAATTACACTTTATTCAATTTGTACTCCCCATAAACCCATTTTATTATTTATTTATTTATTTATTTATTTACTTATTTATTTAAATGTATTCACTTTGTATCCCTGCTGCACTCCCCTCCCTCTTCTCCTTCTAGTCCCCTTACCCTCCCTCTTCTCCTCCTATACCCTTTCCCTAGTCCCCTGATAGGGGAGGACCTCCTCCCCTTCTAACTGACCCTAGCTTATCAGGTCTCATCAAGGTTGGCTGCATTAGCTTCCTCTGTGGCCTGGTACAGCTGCACTCCCCCAGGGGGAGGTGTTCAAAGAGCCAGTCACTGAGTTCACGACAGAGATGGCCCCTGTTCCCCTTACTAGAGAACCCACTTGGAAACTGATCAGCCTATGGGCTACCTTTGAACAGGGGGTCTCAGTCCTCTCCATGCATGGTCCTCAGTTGGAGTATTGCTCTTGTAGGCCCAAAATAAGGAAATCATGAAATTTTCAGGAAAATGTGGGAACTAGAAAAGATCATCCTGACTGAGGTAACCCAGAGGCAGAAAGACACACATAGTATATACTCACTTATAAGTGGATATTAGCTGTATAATATAGGATAAACATACTAAAATCTATAGTCTAAAGAGCTAAACAATAAGGAGGACCCTAGGGAAAATGCTAAATCCTCATTCAGAAGGGAAAACAGGATAGACATCAGAAGTAAGAAGATAAGGAACAGGACAGAAGCCTTCTACAGAGGACCTCTGAAAGATTCTACACATCAGAATATTAAAGCAGATGCTGAGACTCAGCCAAACTTTGGGCAGAGTGCAGAAGTCCTTATGGAAGAAAAGGGAGACAGAAAGATCTGGAGGAGACAGGAGCTCCACAAGGAGAATGACAGAGCGAAATATGCCTTTTAGGAAGATAAACTTACTTAAGAGGCAGGAACAACAAGACTACAAAAGTTTCTATAATTCTCTAACCTTGAAAAGCTTTTAAAAATCTTTCTTTCATGCTCTAGTAGAAATATTCTCAATCTCAAAAGTACTAAGAGCACATATAATAGTATACATATTCAAGTGTTACAATAGGTTCTCTTATAAAAATTAAATATTTTGTTACTATTAAAGCTTTACAAAAATCATTTCCTACAGTGAGAATTTTCGTTTCTTAAAGAAAACAGTTATGTTCTGTGAATATGTTTTTGTTTTAATCCTAGGTGTGGGATATGGAGCAGCTTCATATTGTCCACAGTAGCTAACCGGGATTTGTTTCATGCTCTAGGAGGGGCGTAATTTCACCAGCTGAAGATAGTTTACATTAGAAATTTATGGATTCTTCACAGGGCATATAATGCTAGAGTCCCAGAGGAGCTTGGGCTACTGCTGCTCCTCCTGCTGCAGCTGCTGCTGCTGCTCCTGCAGCTGTTCCTCCTCCTGTTGCTACTCCCCCTGCTGCAGCAGCTGCTGCTCCTTCCCCTGCTGCTGCTCCTCCTGCTGCTGGCCCCTGCTGCTGCTTTTGCTGGTTGCTGATTGCTTTTGCTGTTGGCTGGATTGTTGGCTGCTGGTTGGAGTTATCCTGATGACGAGGATTAGTCTTGCCCCAAGGAACTCGATGTCGGTAATCAGCAAGAAGTAGCGTAAAGACATCTACACCCTCATTGTCCTCCTCTCCAGGCTCTCCTGCCTGTTAGCGGGAGTTTGGAATAGAGTGGAGTGAAGAAGGTTGGTAGGCAGAAGAACCAAGTAAAGCAGCCTAAAGCCTGGCTACGATTTTCTCATTAGGCTTCAACCTATAGACATAGAGAGCTGTTTGAAAAAAAATGGAAATAAAGGAAAAAAGGCTATCAATTGGCATGAAGCCAGCATAAGAGGGTGAGAATGGTGCTAATAATTTCTAGTCTCTGAAAAGACGTGACCATTGACTGGGAGATAACAATGAAGAAAGGAAAGAGAGAGGGACAAGGCAAGTAAAATAATCAGGAAGAGAAACCTGCTTCTTTTGAAAGTCCCTGGGAATGTATATGCACTAAGATAAATTACATTTGCAAGGACTTCTGGAAAGACACTGACGTAAAAGTGCCAGGAATGCAATCCGACTTCCCTTATAGTTAGCATTATTCTTCTAAAAATCAATAGGTTGTACAATCCATTAATAGTTTGCCTGTAACTTCTCTGTTTATATGTATTCACTTATCTAAGTTGTTATGTATTTGATGTTGAATACAGATAAACGCAACAAGAAGCTGGGAACGGTGGCACAGCCCGTAATCCCAGCGCTCTGGGAGGCAGAGGCAGGCGGATCTCTGTGAATTCAGGGCGAGCCTGGTCTACAAAGTGAGTCCAGGATAAGAAAAACTACAAGGAGAAACCCTGTCTCAAAAAAATAAACCAAAAAAAATGTCTGAATAAAATCACCAAAGAAAATCTTTGTTAGCATCTGTTAATATATTCAACATGTATAAACTCTTATTTAATAATAATAATTTTCAATTGGATATAATATAAAAGTATCGATTTTTTTCCTTGAAAGAAAGAATGAACCAGGAAATTTTATGGTGAAAATTCTCCTTGAGTATATGGTATTTCAAGTAGCCTTAAATTGTATCCAAAAAACTTTAAATAGGTGTTTTTAAAATTTGAATTAAAATACATGAGTATATAAAATTATAAGAAATGCAAAAACTCCCAAATTAAAAAAACAAGACAATAAAATAAGTATATGAGAATTTCAAATATTGACATTAATAATTGCAAATAGTTTTAAAGGATTAATTGAAAATTCTAACATATGCAGATAATAGTGATTGAAATTAGCAACTTAGTGAATGATTTAATAGCAATGTAGAACAGTGAACAGATAAGTAATAAATTAGGAATTATACCAGGAAAAATACACGGCCTGAGCTGAAGTAGAGAGAAAGTGAAAACACAGAAACAATCTGAAGAGATAATAGCTGGACATTTCCAACATCAATGAACCATGTCTAACTTTGAAGAATCACTGAGAACTCTGGAAACCACACCCAGCGTCCAGCTCCTTTTCAGTAATAGCATCAAAGTGGCTATTGTGCCCACCCCTTGCGTAGGTACAATTATAGACATTGACCAACCTATTTTCAAAGCACATGAAAGCATGGAGAAACGACTTAAACATGGGCAGTGTCTGCAATGGGCTGCTCTTAGAAGAAATCCACCCTGGTGAGGACCACACTGAGAAGGCTTTCCCACAGGAGCCCTCTTCAGCTTACAGAACTTGGGGTGACTCACTCAGACAAAAAGGCACAGTCACATTTGTGTGAGGTGTCAGAAGGTGAGACTGCCAGTGTGACAGAGACTGGGGGGGGGGAGAACTCCCCAAAGAAGAATCTCGGAAGCCTGTGCATCATTCCCCTCATACTTCTGACTAGTGCTTCCCTGCATGCAAGTCACAAGGGACACCTGGGAACCAGCAGAAAACAAGAGCTCATATAGTGAAAGTCCAGCAAGGATCTCAGTTTCTTCACACCAGTATAGAGAAAGGCTTTGGAGCTGCAAGCCTACCATGGTAGAATGGATTATTTAATTCTGCAAGATTTCCAGGGAAATGCCCAGAAGAAAGGTTATGCTCCAGAGAAAGATTGTGTCCCAAGACTAAAGAAAAATTCAAAGCAGAATTTTCCTGATAATATGTCAAACTATCATTCTATAAGTTTGAGGTGATATTTTGTTTTGTCTTTAGTAATTTATTTGTCTAAGGGAACAAAATCTAGTGTTCTTCATATCAAAACAATAAGAAACCTCCACAAATCTTGAAGCCATTCCAAATTTCTAATATGTATATTTTAAAATAACTATATGAAAAGGAATATATACATTATGACCACAATCAAAAGAAATAATAGCCACTAGAATAGAAACTGATCTTTAAAAGGCTTGAATACTAGAATTTACAGAGTAGATTTTTTTTTCAGCAGGAAATGTTTATTTTGGCTCAGTTTCAGAGGGATTTCAGTTAGTCGCTGGGGGAGGCAGGTGGAGTGGCCATCATGGCAGGAGCATGAGGCAGGGCAGCTGCTCACATTTTAATGGACCAGGAAGAAGGAATGAATGTAACCTGCAAGGATGTGCCCCCATTTACTCCACCCTATGTTGTGGTTATTTAATATTTACTATTGATATATCTTTTTGTTAAGCGGTGGTTATTCCTAAACAGCTATATAACCAAATCATCACACAGAGACTAGGATTTATTTAATTAACCTAGAACACAATGCTGGGCAATAGTCCTAAACCTCCAAGCCCGCATAGTTTCCTCCCATTCAGATTCACTCATTATACTTGCTTTTAGTGATATTTTAGGTCTGGTTCATTTCTCCTTGTGGTTCCAAGACCTCTCCTCCAGATTCTCCTCTACAGCGTAGATTTTAAAGTAACTATTATCTATGTGGGCAAAAACATTGGGGGAAAGATGGTCATCAAAATTTAATAGAAAGCCCCAATACTCTTGTGTGTGAGGCATGCAGATCTCTCTACGTTCAAGGCCAGCTGATCTATGTAGTAAGTTCTAGGCCAGCCAAGGCTATATACTGAGACCTTTTCTAAAATTAAATAAATAGATAAAGAAATATCTGAAGACAGACATAGAAACTGTTAAAAACAAAACCAAAATTCTTGATCTGAAATGACAGTATCTAAAATGACAAATTCACTGGCAGTGAAATAAGAAATGGCAAAGCAATAATCAGTGAACTTAAAACAAAAACAATATTAATCATCTAACCCAAAGTACCAAAATATTTTTAAAAATTGATCCTCTGTAACCTGTGAAATATATCAAGCAGTTAACAACTATCTAACAAAATCTCAGAAGAAAAAAGAATGAGGAAATTTTGAAGAAAAAAAAAAGGATTTCTGAAAACACTCACGTTTTATAAAATATTCATTTAGAAACCCAAGAAAATCAACAAACTAATAAGATAGGAAGAAAATCATACCTAGTATATAACTGTCATCATCAATGAAAGAAGTGTAATTCTCAAAGAAACAAACTCAGAAGGCAGGATTTTCTTCAGAAAAATAACTATTTAGAATTCTAATGTTAATGAAAAAAACTTAAATTAAAAAAATCAAATTTATCTATTTATTGTGTGTGTGGTGTGCTGGCATGCTTGTGCCACAGTGCATGACCAAAGATGGAAGGACAACTTAGGGGGTGTGGTTTTCTACCACCATGTAGATCCCAAGGATTGTTCACATCCTCAGGTAGGCAGGAAGTGTCCTTATCAACCAACCACCACACTGCCCTAAAACATCTTTGAAAAACAAGTACTGAGGTACAGCTCATCATCTAGGCTTCTAAACTTAGCTACTGGGAATGCTGAGGCAGAATGGAAAGTTCTAGGCCTGCCTGGGCAAGACCCTATGTTTTCATAATAATGCATATTCATGAACAGTAAAAAGAGGGGCACTGACTGCTAGAGTGCTTATCTCACATGAGCAAGGCCCTAGAATTAAAGCCAGTGTGGGTGAGAAGAAAACACTGACTGGCAAGGAATGAATAGCAATGTGCATCATGGCCATGTGAGGCCATGTGAGAACGTGTGAGAACATGTAAGGTCATGGGAGGCCATGGGAGGCCATCTGAGAACATGTGAGTCTATGAGAGGCCATATGAGGCTACGAGAGACCATGTGAGACCATGTGAGGTCATGGAGGCCATGGGAGGCCATGAGAGGCCATGTGAAGTCTTTTGAGAACATGTGAGGCCATCTGAGAACATGTGAGGCCATAAGAGGCCATGTGAGAACATGTGAGGCCACATGAGACCATGTGAGAACCTATGAAGCCATGTGAGGATATGTGAGGTTATGTGAGAACATGTGAGATCATATGAGGCCATGTGAGGTCATATCAGGCCATGTGAGGCCATGTGGAGGCTTGGGAGGCCATGTGAGGCCATGTGAGAATATGTGAGGTCATGTGAGGCCATGAGAGGCCATGTGAGACCATGTGAGGCCATGTAAGAACATGGCTTCAAGGACAGAAATCTATGAAGGGATGCTGGCTCTTTTAGAAAAAGGCCCGACCAATGTCAAGCTGGAATCACCACCTGTGCAATAGATGACAGTGCACTAGGATGATTCTGTTTGCGGCTGTTGTAGATTAGATAATGAAATGTTTAGGAATTAGACATTGTTCTGTAATTAATGGTGATACTGAAATATTTTCAGGATCCTCCTTAAAAGGCCAATCTCCTTTGTCCTTGCTGCCCTAAAAAAGTATACCGGTGAAGTTGGAACTCTTTAGTTTCATTTAAATTTTTTCTTAGCTGGGCATAGTGGCCCATGACTTTAATCCCAGAGGCAGGAGGGCCTCTGAGTTCAAGGCCAACCTGGTCTACAAAGCAAGTTCCAGGACAGCCAGGAGTACACAGAGAGAAACCTTGTCTTGAAAAACAAAAACAAAACAAACAAACAGACGGACAAAAAACAAAAAAGAATTAAAAAAAAAGAAAAAATTCTTTTTATATTTTGATGAACATATGAGCTTAGAAAGTATATACAAGGTAAATGGGAATATGCTAATTTGATAGTTTAATATTGGTCAAAGTTTAAAAGTATCTCTATATTCAGTACATTTCTATTGAATATTTGGTAAGTTCTGCTATGACTTGCAAAAAGTAGGAAAAACAATTGATGATCTAAATTCTCTTACAGCACAACCACTCTTTTCTATGTTGGAAATTAAGTTTGCAAAATTCGATGTACATCCCCCAGACAGTTAATTACATATTGCTGAAAAAAACTTTCAGCAGCTGAAATGATTTTGTATCGGTTGCATTTCTAATTCCAAGGAGGACATCTCTTTTGTCCAGAAAGGCTAAATCCAAGGAACGACTCCTGTAAATGTCACCCATCTGCCCCACCCTCTCCCAAACAGACACAATCCTCTGGGAGTCCTTCCCCTTCCCCCTGCCAGGCCTATTCAGTGTCCCATACCTTTGATAAGCTGTATAGTACCAATTTGCTTATTTATAATTTCCACCTCCTCCCACCAGTAGGCTCAGAAAACTTCTGTTTTATCCATCTTGAGTTTCCATATTGAGCACAGACATATTGATAAGACAGAATTTTACTGTTTATTCTTTATAACCACATTACCCAATTGGGCAAGCTACAGTCTTCTCTAGACTACACTGCTTCCCAGCACAGAGGGAGAGGAAATGGATATGTGATTCATTAGTATACCAAGTGACTGATAAGCTCTGTGTGTGTGTGAGCGCGTGCGTGCGTGTGTGTGTGTGTGTGTGCGTGTGTGTATTAGGTGGCGTGGCAATTAACTCTACTGTTCAGAAAAAGTAAGTCTTGAGCCAAGCTGTTTAATGAGCCCTAGGTACTAACTAGTGTCATGCAGCTAGAGAATGCAAGATTGAACACTGAGCCTTTACCTCTTTTCTGATGATTTGGAACCTTGAGCTAATAGTGTGAAGAATGACACAGGTCACTGATGTGGGTAATGGGGATGGTCACAAACTGTTTAAACTGTTATAACATTGAGTTCTTCCATACCAGTCATAAGCAGCAGCTTCTCTAATGTCCTCACCACTTACTTCTCATCCTGCCCCTCATACTCTTCAAATGTCCGTTCTGTAATCTCCAGTCTTCAGATTTCCTACTTTCTAGAAATTAAAGTTTCAATAGCATATATATTACACATTGTACACTTAATCCCAAGAGATATGTTTTATCAAAGGAGTGGGATTCAAAACTCTGAAAAGCAATATTTGGCAAAGTGCAAATCATACTGAGATTCAGGTTGGGGACAAGACTCAGTGGGATTAAGGGATTGATAAGATCAATGAAGATTCACTGAGAGATTTTTGGCAGTTCAACATATAAAAACAATTTCATGGGTCTGCTGATAGTCAGGCACGAATGGAGGAGGTTTGGGGCACCTTTCACTGCTGAAAAATTCAGAAAGAGGGGGGTCAGTGTCTTCAATCATATACCCACTAGTGAGACCCCTTCAGCCAAGCACAGTTCTGATCCAGGCTCAACTGAATGGTCCCCAACAAGGACAAGAGTCTTAAATCTAGGAAAGCAGCTGGTGGTAGGGATGAGGGAGGCAAGAAAGAGTTTGGGAGAAAACATGATCAGAACGTGTTATGAAAACGCATGAAACTGTCAAAAAATGACAAAATAAATTTAAACATAACAGACAAACAATAATTCTGAAGCTGAGAGGTGGTTGTACAGGCCTTTAATCTCAGCACTCGGGAGGCAGAAACAGGCAGATCTCTGAATTTGAGGCCAGGCTGTTCTACAGAGGGAGTTCCAGGACAGCCAGGAGTGCACAGAAACCCTGTCTCAAAAAATGAAAAACAGAAAAAAATTGTGATCAACCGAAATACAGAAGTTCTCAATGTTTGCTGAATCAACTCTCAGAATGCTGCATTGCTAAAGAATTAATAGAAATTCATACCTTTCAATGTATATTTATTACTATTATAAACTTGTCTGCCATAGTGAACTAGAATCCATATTGCAGGATGAAATAGGACAAAAAAAAGTGACCTGATGAACACAGTCTTAAGTCTTAAGTCTTGTTCTTCTGATCATAGCAAACCCTTCACCAATGACAAGAAAGGGCGTTCTACAAAGATTACTGCCCTGTACGCAGGAGGCATGTATCCTTATTTGACAAATTACAGACTCTATCATTTCCCTATTAACCCATGGCAACTGCTGATTCAGTATTAGAACTTTGGATGCTGAGAAATCACTTGGGGAAAAGAATCAGACTTTGTTGATCTGGATTTGATTATTTTCCATTTCACTTAGAAGTTTTAACCAGTGTGATAAAATGCTGACCAATGGCCTTATTCATCATTGTGAACAGGCATGGGATTGCTCAGAAGTTTTATATTAAAAAGGCCAATAAAAAGATTCCGTTATATCAAGTGTTGGCAGAACTTTTTGCCATTAAATTTCTGCCTTGAAAAGAGATAAAGCTTTTTTCATTAATGGATATTTGGCTAGCTGATAATTAAACACCCCAACAAGATCTGGACAAATCACCCTTATATTTGACATCACAGTTCCTGGTCTTTCCTAAGGCACAGTTACTGTTCTGTGGATACTGTCAATTACAATACAACTATCTTTATGTGCATAATATGTGGTTTTCCCTGTTCTGTTTTAATAGTGAAAGATAAATCATCTTCACTGCACATTAATTTTAAAAATCTTTCAACAGTAGGATTCAGGGAAAAATCTCAATAACTGCACAACATTCTCCTGTTTCCCCCCCTTTAATATGTATAGGTAGAATGCTTTCGTGTTCTCCAGGGCCTGCATAATTTTGGTGATAAACAATATGGAATTAAATATAACGCACAATCAGGTATCATTTAATACTCTTTAATGTTAAACATCTTTCTTTATGATTCTAGAGCACCTTAAAGACATCCACAGGTCTCTTGCTCAGCAGCACAGGGCACCGCCCTTTTGTGTGAGGGTTCTGGTGTCTGCAGCTTGTCCTGTGATGGGCTACTCGTCCCCAGTGTGGACTGGGAAGCGCTCTGGAGGAAGAACAGACTCCAGTCTCTGCCAGCGCTGTGGAGGCCACAAGATATGTGTGGCATGGGCGTGCAGAAGTCCCAGGGACACCTGAATCCAGGGGAAACAGAAACAGCAATAAAGGAATTATCCCATACTGGCCGCTATAAATAGCTTGAAAACCGTCTTTGCTTCAGATCTGATTGCCATGGAAAGATGATTATTAAAAACAGAAGAACATCCAGGAGCATTTTTCCAGTGTTTTGGCATGAGTCAGGTACTTTAACTTCCATAACAGTCATTTGAGGGAATTGTGGTTTTGATTTTCTAGAGCAGGAAACTTGAGTTCAGAGAAGTTTAGAAAGTCATTTACACACAATGCGCTGGAACCTGGCTCCAGCCGTAACCTCCACCCTCAGCAGGCTGTTTGCACACACCCAGGAGACAGAATCTTGTCTGCAGCCTCCGATGTCCTCTAGATCTATTGCCTGGAGAGACCAAAAACACTGTTCTGCTTGTTTGCTAGATGAGCAGTCACAGTTCCAGGGTGAGGCTGGGTGGAGCCTGCTTCCAGGGAAAGTCACCGGGCAACACGGACGGACGGGTTCTCTGGGAAAGGAGGTGAGCCTAGAAACAAACTGGAAGAGCAACACAGAGAAAGCACCAAGATCAAGGCCGACGGAAAACAAGACAGGGTTTGCAGAGATGAGCAGCGCTCTGTTGGGAGAGAAGAAACCAGAGACACACTGCAGCTTAAGGATCAGTGGGAACAGCCCGACAAAGAGCAAGAAGCCCCAGCCAGGGATGAGGGCGATGGTTCTTTCTTCTAATCATTCTGAAAATAAAACCTAAAGATAAGCATAAAATCAGCTCTGCACAGCGAACATGACGAGTCATGCTTTGCTGCAGTAACTCTCTTACTGCATGTCTACACACACCAGCGCATACATTATAAGTGTCTGCACACACATCCACATACACATTATACATGTCTGCACACATATCAACATACATATAGTACATGTCTACACACGTGTCAGCATATACATTATATTTGTCTGCACACACATCAATGTATACATTACATTTGTTTGACATACATCAACATATACATTATACTCATCTGCACACACATCAATGTTTGCATTATGTTTGCTTTTTGAGATCTTTCAGTGTTACTAATATCTTGTGGAATTTATACCTAAATACTTCAAAACACATCTGAGAACTAAAATTCTTTCCCATTTGAGTGCATTACCATTGCCACATGCCAAGTATTTCATATTCATATATTAATAAAAATCATATACAGTCCACATTCAAAGTATTCTAGTTGTCCTAGCGAATGCCTTTTAGAGTCATTTATTTTCAAAACACAGCATGTCAGCAGAGGTCTCAGCCTGCACCTGTTGGTAGTGCGACTGCTTGCACCCACAGTTAGTTTACCCAGGATACAGGACGCTGATTTGTATGGTGTCATACATCTCAACTTGCCTGAGTTTTTCACTTATAAAGAGACAAAGGCTAAGTGTATTGGCAAGAAAAATATGTAGTTAATAATGTATTTTTCTTGCTCTGTTCCATAAGGGCACAAAAGATCAGTTTCCCCAACTTGAAATACAATATTCAATAGCTCAATTTGATAGTTATCTAATAACTCTTAGCAGTTGACACACATCTCTTTTCTAAATAATAAATAATATATGGGGGTATTCTGAAACAGTATAAATATCCTGAATGTTGAGTAGGCACATTTTATCTAATTGTTCCATTGCACATCACTATTGAGCCTTAATTGAGCCTTAAAACATTGAAAATTATTTTAAAAAGTGATTTTCATCTATTATTTCTTTTATAACTTTAGTTGGCAAATTCTTTATAAAGTTCTCTCTCAACACCAACTTCTTCTGTTTCCTTTCTTTCTTTGTTAAGTATGTAAACTATATTATGCAAGTGTGTGTGTTGAGATAGGGTCTCACTTTGCAGTCCAGGTTAGCCTGTAACTGACTGCCTAGCTCAGACTCAGATTTCACTGGCACTCAGAGACAGATCCTCCCACCTCTTGTGTGCTGGGAAGGTCTCCTTCTTTTTCTTTTTGTCCTTGTTCTTCTTGTTCTTGTTCTTCTTCCTCCTTCTTCCCTCCACCCCTAAGTCAAAACCCATTACTGTTTTCTGCTTGCTTGTAGGATGCTTAGATACTTCATCTTGCTAGTGGGATTCTGTGTGTCCTTTAGACATGTCACCATCAGTCTTAAAGCACTAGGTACCACCAGGCATTTCAGGCTCACCCTGGTCCTCACACCTGCTCCATGTGTAATCAAATGTTTCTCCCGGATGCTCTGGCTCCTTTTAGCAAGGAGTGTCATTTATAAGCAACATCTGGTTCCAGGTGTGGCCATGGTCTTGGTTGCCAATTCAGGAAATAAATATGAAAGCAAAAGAAGGTGCCGGTACCACAAGCTGACCTTCACCTTGCCCTACTTTATATTTATCCCACGTCTTCCACAGTGACTGGGTGGATTCCCTAAATATTTAAATACTCATTTACATGCTTCTAAAGTCTATAAAAAGGGTTTCAGTGTAACTGTACAATAATTTCTACCTACAACAAATTTACTGACTAAAAATCAGGTTTTCTTGGCAGTCATCCTAGAAGCTTGAATCAGTTCATTTCCTGTTGTCAACGTTTGCATCCTCCTCTCTGGGTGAGTTACAAACAGAGAAGATTCACTGTGGCAGCTCTGAAAGTGTGAGATTGAGAGTGCACAGATGGTGACAGCCTTTACCTGGTGGCCCCCAGTACAGGGCAGGGAGCATGTATGTTTGTCTAGCGCCCTCTTTCCCCTGGCAGATCTACGAAGACTTTGCCACAGAGGTCACCTCTAAAGGTTTTCAGTAACGCGGATCATGTCGCAAATGCTCTACCTTCCAATACCAGTGTCTCATTCCTCATGATGTCCTCATCCTCATCACTAGCTGGAAGCTTATAACCTGTTTCATTACAGAGCTGCTGATCAGGTTGCCTTAGAAGCATGGGGTCCTGTGAATTCTCTTAAGGGTTGAAACGTCCTGACAAGGGTACTTAACTGTGGAAAACGGGTAGGCAGAAACTCACAGAATACCCCAAAACATCCTGGCGACATAGGACTGGGGGGATTGCTCAATCGGTTAAGTGCTTGCCGTGTAAGTATGAGGACTTGAGTGTGATTACCAGACATACACATTCTAGGTGTGCAATGGAACGCCTGCTCTGGGAGTGCAGAGGCAGGAGGATCCTTTGAGCCAGCTGGTGAGCCAATCTAACTGAAAGCACAAGCTCTAGGTACACTGAGCACCCCGTGTCAAAACATAAGGGGAAAGCAGCTGAGGAAGCATCAGCCTCAACGGTTAGCTTCTATAAATATGCTCACGCCCTCCATGCATCTGCACACACATCTGCACACACACATGCACACACATGTACACACAACCATGACAACTCTACTTTCCTGGGTGTGGATGATGTCACACCACACTCTGGTTTCCGTCTGGCTTTGCTCGGGTCTGCGTCCAGTTGAGGTAGAGAACAGAGGTCTCTATCGCCTCCATCTCCCCCTCCTTAGCTCTGATAGCAGCTACTCAGTTGTACCTCACGCACTGAGTTGCTCTTCCAGGCGGTTTAACTTTTATCATAAGGGTAATTTGCCAATGTTTTAACTTGGCTGAACTGTTGCCAATACATTTGCTTGCTTGCTTAGTTTTGAGCTCAGTTCTGGACACAGTAATTTAATTCAGATCTTATAGTCCACACTCATTTTTCTGAAACTAATCTCATTGGTGTTTTTTTTTTAATTCTGAAAATATATTAAAGATACCATTCCTGAGTTAATCTTAAAAATTTGAATAGTGATTACGAAAAATCTGGGGGATAATATTGATATTGTTTAAAGTGGTGATATAAGAATCTGAAATTCAAGCTTTAAAAATACTGAGGTAGACTGGGATATAAAATGAATAAATAAAAATTAAAATAAAAATACTGAGATTAATAAGTACAGAAATGCTTAATCACTTGCTTAATTATCTTGTGGCTTTTTGAGTTGTTTATTGATACATGTCTACCAACAAGGGGAGAATATAGTAAATATAGAAATACACAAAATTAAAAAACATATGAACTTTTTATATTAAAAGTTAGCTTTGGCCTCCTACCTGCTGCATTCGTGAGGGTTCTTTAGCAAAATGAAAAGGTTTAGATATACAAGGAAATTTATCCTAGTAAGTGGCACGTGTGATTAGAGAGGCAGAACGCGGAAGCCGGGAGACACCGGAGTTCAACCTGAAGAAAGTCTGTGGGGAGTGTGGGGGCAGCTGATGTGGGGAGAAGGGCGATGTAACTTGGTTGCTCACGCTCCTCTTGCACTATGTAACTCAGCCTACTGCTAAGCTCAGGCCTGCAGCTGACTTGAGGAAGCCCACCCACATCCAAAACCAGAAATCACTCACAACATCATCTGACAAAGTATCTGGGCCCTGTGGCCCAGCCAAAGGAGACACACAAAGGCAACATCTGACACATACAATCATCTTCCCCAGGTCCTGTGCTCTGTTCCAGGTTACATTGATTGCTTGACACCAGAAGGCAGTGTTTTGAAGACTTACACATATGGCTCAGTTCTCACAATGACTCATGAGGTAGACATTCTGTCTCATTTATAAGCAAAGAAACCAGCAACAGCAAAATATTTTTCAGCTAACACTGAAATAAGTGATTTTGTATGGCATAGTTATCTCAGTGTGACATTCCTGACAGACAAAGGGCACAGACTGAATTATGTCAGGACAGTCAGTAAAACGGCAGTGTCCCGGGCAGCGTCCCCTGCCTGCTAGGCCCTGTGACTCTGTCAGGGCCACGTATGTTCCTGAGAATTCCAGATTCATCAAAAGCAAATGGGATGAGCTGTGTTCTTTCAAATGTGTACGATGGAATCCAAGTACCCAGTCTGTCTTTAAGCAATGATGTTAAAATGAGGCCCTGCTGCAAACACATCAGCATCCTTCCAGGAGGAGATGGAGACACAGGTGAAGCCTGGGAACGCACACACAGGAGAAAGAACGATGGCAGAACACTGAATGAAGGCTCTGCGACAATCCAGAAAAAAGAGGGCTTACAACAGACCAAGCCTGCTGGTCCTTTGATCTTGTACTATTTTTCTCTAGAACTATGCGAAAATAAATGCCTCTTGTTTAAGCTACCATCTGTTATATTTTGTTATCACAGACCTAGAAAATGAATATGCATGCAAATAAAAAGATATATGGAAGCCAGATCCATGATGTTTCCAAATACCAACACAGAACAAAGAGCATATTGAAGGAAAAGGGGGGTAAATTATTTAAGAGGGAAAGGGGATATGTTTAGCATATAAAACCAACAGGTTTCCATTCAGTTAAGCACTTTGACCAAGTGTTACAGTTTGGCTTTATGTTTGGCCTGAATGTTACAGGCTTTCCCTTAGCAAGTGGCTCTTTTGGGTCTGTAAGGGGTAGGGACTAGTGGGAGGTCTTCCACTTACCAGGGTGCCCCGGCTGCAGCATACCAGTTAGAAGAGCAGTTTCTCTTCTAAGCTGCTGCCGTGGTATAAAGCTGTAGGAACAGGCCAACTAATCATGGGTTAAAACTCCCAAACTAGGTCCAAGATGATAAGTTTCAAACCTGGGACAGGTGCCTAGCATATGAAAGCAAACCTAGCTTCCAGGCTCTTCCAGCATCCCTCAGTTCCAACCTGTTACAGGGCATGGCTGGCATACCTTGTCCTTTACCTTGAACTCTCCAGCCCAGTCCCTGGGCTAGGCTGCCATTCCCCAGAGGCTCTTCCTTACATAATCCAAACATCTTGGTCACTTGCTCCCTTTGCACCTTTGGCCTCCTGGCTGCTGTGCTTTGTTCCTCTCCCCCCTGCCCTCTCCCACCTCCCCATGTGGTTCAGGGAAATCACAACTCTGGACTCTCCCAGATGTGTCTGCTTCTGGCTATGCTCTCCCACACACCTGTCATACACTTTCTCTTCCACATACCTAGGTGCAGTCATGTCCTTTCCTTTCTATTTTTTTTTCCATTTTTGAAAGCTTATCATCTTGTACTTTTTGTTTGTTTTTAACCATTGTTTTCAGACAGGGTCTTATTCTGTATCTCTGGCTGGTCTGGAACTCACAGAGATCCGCCAGCTTTGTCCTCCCAGTGCTGGGGTTAAAGGCATTAGTTATGATGTCTGACTTGTCCTGTGTTTTTGTTATATTCACAGAAAGCTGATTAAAGAACCAGCCTTGCAACATCACAGTGGGAGGTGCCCCTCTCTGTCCCTTACTCTCCCGTGTCCCACACAGAACTAAGTTTCCTTTAAAGGGTTTACAGTATTATTTTCATATTGAGAACGAACATTTGCAGTAAATTTAAGAAAACGTATTAATGAATTATGGAAAAACCCTAGCAGGTCTCTGTATTTTCAGTACCTACTGAAGGATGACTTAGGTTCATCGGCATATAATAATGAGTGTCTTACAATTAATCCCTTATCCCTAAGGGGTGCTGGGCACATGTACTAGGCGTCAACACTGTAGAATAATAGTCAAAATACAACAAAAATGGTTTGTTTTCATGTGTATTATTTGATCGGCAAACAGTTTTAGAATTCGTCAACAATCTGAGAAGCAACATGAGCAAAGTCCAAATTTTCATCATTTAGCCATATACAGGTGTGGGATTGTTCTTTCTGTACACACAGCCTGAAGGCTGACGCTCCCGACCTCAGAGAACACAGCCTTAGGAGACACCATCAGTATCAGATGGAGCATGGTTTACACTAGCAGTCACCTCATTTGTTTTATCTACAAAATGCCAAGGAGCTACATGAATTAAATTTCCACTGACTCGCTTGTCTTTGACCGAATTGGCTCTGCTGAGAAGTTATTTTGGCTTTTGGTAGGCAGACACACATAGCACCAGCCCAGCTTTCCTCCAGGCGCCAAGGGCACAGGTGTGTGTAACCATGTTTCCCCTTCCTTCTCCACAGGCCCGCAGTGTACAGAACACACCTCCATTTCTTGGCTTCAGGAGACTTTGTCTTGAAGGAAAGCCTCAGAAGGGCAAAGAAAAGACAGGTGAAAGCAAGACTTTGAAGGTTGGCTAGAGCAGAAAACACAGGAATAAAGAAAGCTGCTAGTAAGACCAAAAGTTCTTTAAAGAAAATACTCAGGTCTAAGGTGAGGACACGAGAGGATCAAAGCACAAAGTGTGACAAAGCAGAAATCTGGAAGCTCATTCAATTAGAATGTACTTAAAACAAAAAGATAAACATACTTTATCTATATTCTTAGCAAATAAAATCTGTCTTTGCTAAATCTCCTTAGTAGCATAAGAAGAGATTTCCGCATGAACAAGGTCCAATGATATTTATTCTACAATATTAAGTTACCTATAATTATGTTTTGAAGTCAAATCAAACTGAAGAAATAGAATTGATGGATGCTGCTTAAAACACGAACTAATTTATAAGCCTTTCTAATCTGATAACCCAGGTCCCTTGCAGACACATCTTTCCAAACTTATTTGTTTGCTTACTTATTTTGTGTTTTCCTTGTATGATTGTGGTCCTGTACACATGTGAGAGTCAGGGGACAAGCTGTAGCACTCTTTCTCCTTTTCCATGACCTGGGAATTGAACTCAAGTCATCAGGCCCAGTGGCAGGTACCATGACCCACTAAGCCATCTCTCTGGCCCTCCAAACATCTTGATTCTGCACTTTCCTTTATGAAAAACATTCATAATTCTTTAGAAAACAGCATCAGAATGCATGAGGCTTCTGTAACCACCAATAATGTGCTGCAACAAAGGAAAGGCCCAGGATCCCAGGATTCCTACAAAGAACTACGCTACATCTCAAAAAAAAATCATGAGAAGATACACATTTTTTTTTACCCTTGTTACACACATATTTTGATTTTTTTCTGAAAAATTCATCTAAGTACATTATAAGTGGGAAGATAATCAGTTTTTCTTGGCTCTATAGCTAACGTTTGCCTCCAAGACAAATAAGCAAGAATAGGAGAAAAGCAGCTTATGCCTTGATGGGTCCTGGTAGTTATTTGGCCACTGACCAACAATCTGGCTATCTAACTTCTTCTCATACTAAAATTTCTCTGAATGCAAAATCAACATCAATTTGCTTAGTGTTAGCTAGGGAACATCTCCTGGCACTATACTGACAAAGTGTTTCACCTCTTTCTAGATTAGGGAACTCCAAAGGCAGCATCCTTCTATCCAATGCTGAGAATGAGGCAGAGCAATCAGAGATGCCGCTACAGCCTCTGCTTTGGTCATATGCCTTCAGCATAATTCAGCAAGTGAGTGTAGGGATAGAGGTCCTGGTGGGGCTGATTCTGCCCTCCTCAGTCCATTCCTCTGTTCTGTTTGTTTGGTTAGTTGGTTTGGTTTGGTTAGGTTTTTTTTTTTTTTTTAATCATTTCAGTACCTTCATTTGCTTGTTTCATCATTTTATACCAACAACAATGCTGTCTATGCTGAAAAGCATCCTATAAGACTAACAGAAAACAAATCTTTTAATAGCTAGCATAAAAGGGAGCTTTTTAAAAGATATTGGCAAAAACAGATGCACAACATATGTAAATCAAACAGAATTAGAGATAAAGGCAACAAATAAATGTCACATCATAAAATGAGCAATTGAACTGTCCAAAAATATTCTCCAAAAGGAATTTTGATAAAAGACTGAAGAATAGAAACACATGCTTCATTTCAAACATGGCTTAACCCAGTTTCAAGGTTTTCATCATTATTTTTGGAATAGCAGACAAGGTCCCTAAAGAGTAGAACATTAGCCTGCCACTGATCTCCATAGTCCCAAAATACGTTTCTCCACAAAACTGAGCAGATAAACTCAGTTGGTGATAAGCAGACACATTCATTCTTTCTTTCTCAGTAAACGGACTCACATTCACAAATGGACACATTCAATTCATACCTTATAATGAATTGATCAGAAGGCAATGGGAAAAGTGTCAACCACCACACCAAGAAGATTTTGGTTTTGATAAAGACAAAACCAGGTGGGAGTGCAAGAATGGAGGAGAGAAAGAGGGAGGCTCTGGAAGGAAAAGAAATGGGTAAGAAGGAAATGCAAGGCTCAATGGGTAAGAAAATAATTAATTTCTAAGCAATAAGATTTAATAATAAAGTTATCATGCCATGTACAGTATCTATTTGTACATGTCATGGAACAGTGTCTAAATAATGAAAAATATAGTGTCTGTATGATTATAGGACAGGAAAGTATGGGAAACATATATAATTTAAGTGTTATGGCTCTATTTGTTATTCAATAATTTCATATATGTATATAAGGTGAATATTACAATTATTCTCTACTCTAGCTCCCCCTCAGTTCCTTCCCATCTTTTTCAAACCCCATCTATTTATTTTCATAACTCTCTGAAAGCAACGCCTGACCAGATGAGAGCCTTGAGGTATTACAATATGTAAGAGAAGTGCTTAGTCATCTAATGTAGTGTGGGGATTCATAATCTGGCTGCGTGAACACTGACGTGCTTGATGATAAGGCCTATATCAGCCTTTGTGATGTTATCAGTTACGCATGGTATAGGCATTGTTGTAAACAGATTTGACATCATCACTGAGAAGTCTGGGTTCTGAAATGCATGTTTCCAAGGTTTTAAATATAGTATTTGCATTTAAATTATATGCAAAGTGAATATTTTACCTAAGAGAAGTGATGTCATCAGAGTGAGGGGCTGCATCCTAGGTAGGATGACAAATGGCTACAGCTAGAATCACAGAGAAAATGCCAAACGCAATCCTTGTTCTCAGGACAACATGATCTGCCAGGAGAGATATTTAAATAACACAGTGAAACACAAGCCTTTCACAGTGTACATTCAAAGGAGCCATCTGACCTGTAGATGCTCCGCTGATGGACTCCTCTAAGATGGCTGGCATGGGCACTAGATGCACCCTTCTCTGAGGGCAGACCTTCACTCAGCAAGCACTTCCTCTGCCAGATGTCCATCTCTACAACATTCTCCAATTCTTCCAGTGAAATCTGGTTCCCTTATGCAATAGGTTGATAGAGTGTGACACACTGACTCTAACAAAAGGGGAGAGCCACCTGCTTCACGGGACCCTGAGGATGACAGGCTTTCACATGCCTCACTCCAGGACAAGTGCTTTCCTTCATTACCACCAACTTTAACTTTAATCATTTCAAAGCACTTTTCCTGCTCAAGACTTCACTTTAATCAGAATGCATTTCCAGGTCACTTCATGGCCTCTCCACGACTCTCTAGACAACTGCGGAATCATGCATAATCATTCCAGGCCCCCAAGATGCTTTCGGTAAGTAGGTGGTTCAACACTTTATGCAAAAAATAGATACAAAACGGGCCTCTAGGGGTGTCTTCAGCTAATTTTCATGAATTAATTTCCCAGGATTAATGTTTATGTACCAGTCTCCTTACCACATAATCAAATCACTGGGGGTGAAGTGGTCCAACTCCTCATTTTGCAGCTTGATTAAGCAGGTGATGAAATACTTGAATATCATTTGGACAGTTAGCGACTCCCAGCATCCACAGTAATCCGCTGTGGATGGGTGATGGTGCTGACTGACGCCTGACTGCTTGCTTGTGTGTCTCTGGTAGCCGATGTCCCGCGTGTTATTTTTATGTAGGAAATAAAACCTCACATAAACACATGAGGAGTGTGGCATAAAAGTCTTTATTGTTGTTGAAATTGTCTTAAACCGTATTTAGAAGCATTGGGCAGGCAGCCACTGGTAGAAACAAGCTAGCCATTAGTACGAGGGGACTCACAGCTGGTCCCACTGAGACGGTGGCCCCGGCCCTCCTCTGCTGAGGGCACACCACTGTTCATCCAGGGGCTCGTGTGGTACCCAGCCTTTATCTAACACATCTCTCCCTTTCCACTCCCTCTTTTATCTTTTCTCTCAAAATGAAATGGAGGAGACTTAGAAAATAAATAACCAGGAACAAAAGAAGATAAATAAAAGTGACAACCACAAGGCCCGAGAGAGTCCCTGTGAATAGCACCAGGCTGAACACTCAGTTGCCTGAGAACCCAGTGAAGAGGAAGACACGATGACCTAACACAGCTCCCTTTGAGAACAGGGAACTTTCGTTTTAAAACTTTCAATTCACAAGGGAAGATTAGTTTTTCTGTGATGTAGGTTTCCTTTAAGATATTTCTGACATAAGGTCTTACTTCGGTTACTTTATGCATCGTAAAGGATGCTATCCACACACCTAGTGAGTCCCCCAAAAGAGCCGGAAGCCAAGTGCAGCTTCTGACAGTCTGGTGCACACTGTTGTGCAGGAGGCTAAGGGGACACGGCTATGTATGACATTTTCTAGAGATCTCACTGGTTCCAGTAATAAGAACTTGGCTTTCATGAAGGCTTGGGTACACAGCCTATCTTCTGTTTCTGTTTCTTTCATTTACAGAGTGAGTCAGGGCCAGAGCCCATTCTCCCTGCCTTTCTGCTCACCCAGAATGATGCCCTGAGTGATCAGAATAAATCTGGAGCTCTTAGCTTGCAACAGAAGCCTTACAATCCAGAGATGTGCCTATATGGAAAAGATAAAATAAAATAAAGTGTAACTGAAACCCTAGCTTTAACCCCAACAACATTGTTTTCTCTGAAAGGAAGATGTACCAGGAGTTTCAGGCTTTGAATGTGCATCAGTGCCGGAGGCTGCAACTAGCTAAGATCATGCAGGTGCCACTACCCACAACAATGTCTGAATGTCTGAGCGGGTCTCCATGAGAGTCAATGCCCTCCTCCACCAACTGCATCCAGCTGGGCCTCAACCATTTAACTCCTATGTGTGCGGTTATGAATGTGAAGGTAGCAATACAAAGCCACAGTATTCTTATACTACCAGTATATAGTGTCTAATATATAGTATATAGTGTACCAACGGGAAGCATACAGTTACTTACTGGTAGAGACTTGAGTGCCGTCAAGATTTATTGGCAAAGCTACCAGTAACCTTCATGATCATGCTTCACATTCGGAGTGGTATACCCTGTCCTGTGTTGCCAAGACTCTATTTCCTATGCCCAGTTTTCATCACACCCATTTTGAACACTATGAAATATATTTCCTCTAGCATCTTATTTGCCTATCAGAAGGAAAAAATATATCAGAGTTAATTTGTGTCATACGCCACTGAGATGCCTGACCATTAAGCTGCAAACTCTAGTGAAGCAATAGCCTCCTTAAGGATCTCACTGGTCAGCTTACCACCAGCCCGAGGGCCAGACACACCGAGAAATGCTGTGCATAATCATCGAGCAGCAGAACTGGGACTGGAAACCTAGCTCTGTTTCTTGGTTTAAATCCCTGCTTGCTATACCTGCCAGTGAAATGAGGTGTAGAGTTCTGGAAATCAGAATGGTTGGCAAGGGGCCCTGTGCCAACTTTTGCTAGGCTTGCTCTCTCCCCAGAGAAGAGTGGAGCCTTTCATTTTCTACAGAAAACACCAACACTGAGCATTACGGTTTGTACACAGCCATGCTACCCTGTTTGGGAACCACTGTTGATTTGCAGCAGCAGAGCGTGTTACACGCCACTGGGCCATAAGCGACATTCGCTGGCAGTGACAGAAAAGCCGGTGCCTATTACAGCAGCATGCTTATGTCAATATACATAAAAGCAGTGAAAATATGCGGTAGGATTCTAAACTGTGCTCCTTTAACGTGACACAACACAGCAGAGGCCTGCTGAGGAGCAAGGCTGCCATCTACTTAGCTGTATGGTGCATAGACTGTGGCCGCGCTGAAGCAGCCCCGAACACAGGGGCCGCGCAGTGCGTCTGGCAGAGGTGGGGAAGTGGGGCCTGCAGAAAACCAGGCATCGGTTAAGTGACACAGGAAGAATTGGGAAGAGAAAGACAGGCTCTAAACTAACCAGGGAAGCTCCCCCTGACCACAACACAAAGAAAGCAAAGCAAAGGCAGAGTCGGGGCAAGCAAGAGTATGCTCGTGAGATTTTTCAGAGTGGTGTGAGCAAGAACATGGTTGTACGTGGAAGCAAAGGAAAGAGTACTCTGCGAATGAAGCGTCACTGCTAGAAGAGGACCGTCATGAGCGCGTCTGTTTTGCTCGTTTCTCAGCCCTCCCCAATGTATCCCTCCTTAAAAAGGAATGGCTTGGTAACACCTTGGGTATTTTCATGTGCTGCTGTCCGCCACCAGGAAGGACTTCTTCTGCTCTATTCTGTATAACTCATCTTCATCCTCACAGAGTTTATATGTCTCCTTCTGGAAGGCTTCCATGGTCTTTCCCACTCTTCTACAGTGGATGGAGAGACACATGTAACACGAATCATAGTGAAATGATAGTTTGTTTAGTATTTTTAGTTTCTCAAAATGGATACCCTTTCATGTTCCAAATACAGGGGAGAAGAATAGAAAGAAACTAAAGTGATTTTGACTTAATGAATGACACTAGAGAGATGCAGACAGACGCCATCAGGCAACTACTGGACAAGGGCACTGAAAAGAACAAAGAGTGGATATGAATATTATTTCCCACCTTCCTGGAAAGCCAGCAGTGTCTTTAATGATAGAGGGATTACAGTACACACAGTAGATTTGGAAAGCAATAAATTAGGCTGTGGGTTACTCAATCAGATTCCACTGTGCATCATGGGAAGATTCCCAGAACAAAGTTCAAAGTTGAGCAAGTGAAGTCCTACTCAGAAATTGAGCTGTCTTAGCAGCTATGAGATTGCAAAGGCTCACCTGCTGAAGGCTAGAGAGCAAGGGTGCTAGTTTGGAGGTAAAGCTAAGAGGTAAGTTTTATGCAGCCATGGGCAGGAATCAATACGCTTGAATGAACTGCAACACAGTCCCCCTGGGCTAGGGCTTAGGAGACTTAAGCCTAAGGACAGCTCTGCTTCTTACCTTGTTTACCTGAGAACACTGAGATAAGCCTAAAGATGGCTTTAAACACTCTTTAACACTGTAGACACCCATTCTTTACGAGGGTTTAAACCATCTTTAACACTGTAGACATCCATTCTTTAAGTGAGTTTAGAGAACACACAAGGACCTCAGTGAAATCTCTGAAAAAATCTGGGAGCTTAAGACTTGGATTAATGTAGACTGTAAAACAAACCTCCTATAGATATATTCTTTTCTTTCAGAAATAGAATTAAATGGAGGGTTTTTTTGTAATTTTAGCTGAATTTTAAATGTATTTCATGAGCTTTATTGTACCATTGTACTCAGAAATAGTGTGAAATAAGCATTCTAGAGCATAGATCAGCTTACGTGTTAGGACGTGTGTGTGTGTGTGTGTGTGTGTGTGTGTGTGTGTGTGTGAGAGAGAGAGAGAGAGAGAGAGAGACTTCTACTATTTGTTGGGAATCTAGGTGAGCTGCTGAAAGCCATCATCTCTGTAATGTACAACTTGAATGATTGAGAAAGAAATGTGACTATGACCCAGTTAAGGCTAAATTGGTCCTATACAGAGCCCATTACCAATGTGTTAGGGATGATGAGGTTGATTTGAGTTTTTCATGCTTTCTTTTATTTCTAGGGTATTTTTGGTTTTAAAATTTTGAGTTCTCACAATTTTAGTTACCTGGCTTTTGTTCTTTGATTACAGTAGTTAATTCAGAGTAATCTACTGGGGGTTATTCAACATTCAGTCAATAAGCATGTTGGTTCAAAGCCACAGACTGGCTTAATCTGTGCTCAACAAACAAATTTCAGTATACTGTAGTTGCTAAGGACAAATGATATTCAGTTTCTGATTTTTAACATGCTTAGTTACCATGCAAAAGTAATAATGCCAGAGGAAAGTTGAAATCCATGTAATGATAGGTAATCCCTGTCAAAGATGGCATCATAGTAATAAGATTAATATTGGTGAACCAGAATAACCTCCTCAAGGTCAGCTATGGATTGTCTATGAGGTTTATGTGTAGGTAGCTATTATATTACATGTTGATAGTAGACTGAATAATTTTAAATCATATATTTTTTCTCATGTATGTATGTTATAGAAATGGTTGGTCATTTAAACCATAGCCTAAGGAACATCCAATAAAGATACTTGGAAATTAAGTTTTCCAGGTAAAGTTTAAAATTGCCTAGAGATTATGATGATAAATATTATGAATGACTGAACTTCTCTGGCTTACATAATTTGTATTGGCTCCGATACATAAATTCTCTCAATGTTTTGAAAAACAATTATTCTGCGTGATATATTTAGATTGATCTGGGAAGTACAGGATGCTGAGACTGACAATAACAGCTTTTGGTGCTTGATGAAGACCTTGGGTATGTCAGCCTGAAGAATGGGAGTGATTGGCCTGCTTGAACTTCTAGTTAGTAAAGTCACAGCCTGGTGGGAGGCAGTGTTGGCCTGGTGATGTTTCCTACTGTGTCTGGTACCATCCTCTCCATTTAAGGTTTGTGTCATCCTCCTGATGTTAAGAAATGGGTATCATTCATTTTCCTTACACAGCGGAGAGGGACCAGGTACTCACAGGCTCCAGGACAAGGTGCTGTCTCAAGTCTTTTCATGAAAATCCGTGGCTGTGTTTAGCTCACTGCGCCATCAGTTACTGACTGCTAATGAGACTGCAGTTCCAGCAGATTGTCCTATTCCTGCAAGTAATTTATTTAATCACTTCCTGGTTAGTTCTTCCAAGTCTTCTGACACTCACAAAGGTGACTGCTTTGTTATTTTAAAGAAGTTTTAACTTAGTGCTAGGCTATGTCTAATACATGAGACAAAGATGCAGCATCAGTTCTATCGACCAAAGACCCTGCTGTTTCAGACCCATGTTCTTGGAATGCCGTGACGTAGAGGTAGTGTGGGGAAGTGGGATACAGTGAACACCAGTTCCCAAATGCAGAGGACACAATTTTGGAGTGAGAAAATCAAGTTGATCATGTTGCTTTGGTAGCTGCACTTCCTGGGTCTGATCTTTATCTCTGTCATTGGGAATACTATCAAGTCCACAGGGTTGATACAAAGTTAAATTAGGAATTTGTAGGACCGAAGCACAGTGCTCTGCCACACATTAGCTGTCCTACACAGTACTGTGGAAGGCCAGATCCCACCCTGAGGTACCACACGTTAAGAACAACAATAAAATATAAACATTGTAAAAAGCTAAGTTGTATTATATCTCATTAACTGTTAATGACATTGAATGAAGAGTTATACCTTAGAGGAAAAAAATGGCAGTTTATTACCTTCTGATACTGTTCTATAATAAATATAAGAAATGTTTACAAGAAGCCTTTTCCCAATAAATGACCTTTAAAAAATTCTAGCCACAAGAGCAGTAATACACAGTTGCTACTATGTTTCATTTGTTGACAGAACTGAAGGTTGAAGGAGTTTTTCTGTGTACTGAGATGAGCTCAATAAAAATGAAATCCATTAGATTAAGGAAACACCCCTAAAAGGCCTCTGTCTGTGGCACACGCATTTACAGCAATGAAGAAAAGAAGAATGGGACCTCCATTATTGCTCTTCATTACACACATGACAGTACAAAGAAATGGCTTTCGGTTAAATGAGCAATGCTTTCTTGATTTTCTCCCAGCCTGCCAATACCAGCTGAAAGGTCCACTGGACGTATGAATTTTCATAGCAAAATAACATTGCATTATAGATGGTTTTACCTCCTGACCGCTGAGTTATTTCTTAGGCCCTGCTGGCTTCAGTATCCACTACTCCACACAATTGGATTTTTAAAAATGTCCACAGGTTCCTTGAGCCACTCAGCAGTCTCCATCTTCCTATGTAACAATCATCTATCTTGTTGATCACTTCCTGGTAGAGGCCTCTCTTCCATGTCCCTTCTCAGTACCTGGACACACTCCCATGTTTATGCCAACGTACCATCAGGCTTCTGTTTCCTGACCACTGAGCTATTTCCTCTGCTTATGCCCTCTATTTTCTGCTGCCTTCATATGCTCTTCCCTGTGAAATCCTGGTGTGTGAGAGCTTGGACTCTCAATATCAGGCCTCTAACCCTTAACTCCTTACTTCTACCCCTAGCCTTTCTTCTGACATTCAGGCCTGATTTTTAGTGGCCATAGGATGTGTCATGCCCACGGTGGTGGACCCTCTTTTATATAAGATGAAGCCAGCACACCAGCTGATCACCATGCCTCGGCTTTTGAGTTGGTGATCTCCCTGTTGTCTAGCTTTAACTGTAGCCTCTGAATAGTGATTAGACTTCACCACCCTGGTCTTATTCACTGCCAGATTCTTGGCTGAATTCCTCTGCTCACTCCTGTTCTCATAATTCCCATGAAGGGTTGGGATCTGATTTCCTCTACTTTCAAAGATTAACTTAGATCTACCCATGCACATAAAAGCTAATTAATTAAGAAAAACAAAATCACGAGTACATTTTCCACATGTAACAATAGTAAATAAGAATTGGCCAAAAAAACTGAGAGGGAATGGAGGGGCATGGGAAAAGGTGGAGCAGGGAGGGGCAGGAGGGGTGGAAGTCATGAAATCCCAGTATTAATGTATAAAATTGTCATCAAAGTTCTCAAAAAGTTAAATAAAAACATTTTTTTCTGTTGAAATAGTCAAAGTATGCATAAACAATTCTACTTCTGCTTGCAAATGAACAACTTGCAGGAAACTGTTTCTCAAACATGACAACAGTTAGCACTTGTAGCCAACATGGTCCTCTCTGCTGTTCCTCCCTCCAGGAGATGAAGCTGATCTGCAGCATGGTTGACTCAGGTTCAACATGGTACAAATGACTGCTCTGATGGACAGCTCTGGCTGTAGCGCTTCACTGGTCTGCTGGTTTTTGGGTTTTGCCACTTGGAAATGAGCACTCATAAAAAGGGTAGGGCCGGTGATACACTGTGGAAAGCCTAGGTCACAGTGAGACTCTGTAGACTAACCCCACATAGGAAAAGACGGAAAGGAAAAGCTACAGAAGCCTCAAACGTCAGAATAAAGAAGCACGTAGAAGTGGGTCTGCCAACCTCGGCCGCTCCAGTCTAGACCCTTCCAACAGACACACGCCACCACCACCCTGCAAACAGACAGACACACGCCACCACCGCCCTGCCCAATCCTTCAATAGGAAGCAGACACATTGCTAAGTTTTGAAATAATTTTCTAAACAGAAAATGATGGCGGAAACACTACTTGTCACTATCTTGAATGTGCAGAGCTGTACATAAATGAAAACAAAAATAAAAGAAAATGGTATGCTTACAAGATAGTTGACAAATTTTCCAAATGACAGACTACTATGATTGTAACCTAAATGTCTCAAAGAAAAGCCAACAGTGACTAGTTTATTAACTCCCTTTTAATTCTCCCCTTATTAAAATGTTAACTAATATAAAATGGATTAACTATCTTTAATATTTTCTAGGTCAAACTCAAGCTGCTCTTACAGAAAGTACACTGAAGGGTAAATTAGAAAACAAAGGATGCCAAATGGTTCAGCAGGTAAAGGCACTAGCCATCAAACCTTAGGACCTTATTCTAATCCCTGGGCTTTGGTTGTCCTCTGACCTCTACCCATGCACATATGTCACACACACACACACACACACACACACACACACTAAATAAATAAATAAAATGGAAATTAAATATTTAAAAAGAGGAAGTTACAAATTAAGCTGAAAATTATAAAAAACACAAACTCATGTTTATAAACAAATAATGATCGGTTTTCAAAACTGGATTTGGCAATATTTATTAGTTTACTTAAATTATGATATTCCTCAATACTTAAGTTCTATATAACCATTTGAACTCATGACACAGTTATACTGGCTAGAACATCTACAAATAACGTAAAGGGTCAATTATAAAGTTTACAGTATGAGCTTCTTTTCCATTATTACATATTTGTCCTCTCTCTATATGTGCACATATCCGTATATGATCTTTTAGTCAGAACATATATAGAGTACGCTCCAGAAAGTGCTTTCACTTAAGGAGTAGGCTTCTTAGTGCTACCACATGTATGTGCATGGGTAAAGGACTATTGACTGGAGTATAACTATCTACCGGGGCCCCCAGTCAGGGGCCACTTTACTAAAGAACACCAAAACACAATATGGTCCTCTCCATACACAATTCCCTATCAATTCCACAGAGCATCTCAATGAGGACACTGACTTCATTAGTTCAGTGTCCCTGCTGGTATTTAAAAGAATCTTTTATTCACCTAATGCAATTGTCATCTTAGAGGCTTACTGCCTCCCTCTGCTAGAAGCTTCTAGCCTCCGCTCAATCTAATCTAGGCCTCTGAGGCTTGCTACTGAGTAAGCTCACCCTTACTAGCTCTTTCTGAACTCTGGCTGGCTGGTTCAACTCAGTTGTGACTCAAATGGGCTTCTCACAGCTTCTGAATTGCTCTGCCTCTGAACTCCAAGAACTGAACTGCAGCACACTGCACAAATCCAACTGAACTCAGCTGCACTCAATTGAACTGCACTGAACTGCCTGAATGTGCTGTTCTCTACTGAATCTACTCTATTGTACTGTCTTCTCTACCCTCTCTTTACTCACTGAACTTCCCTGTACTGTTTTGTGAGAGTTTGGCATATTCAATCTTGTCAAATCTTTCTCTTATTTGGCACTTTGTCTGCCCCAATCTTCGGATGTGATCAAAGCAGCTGTGTTGCAGGATTAAAATTCCTCACACTGGTTTAATCTTATGCAAGTTTTGTGCATGTAGTCCCAGCTGCTGAGTTCATGTGTACAATGGCCTTGCCAAGACCTACAATTCATGCTTTTCCTTTTAGACATCCTCTGATTCTGGCTCTTACTATCCTGTGTTCCCTCTTTTAGAATGTTCCCTAAGCTTTGGAGGATGAGGGAGATACAAACGTTCCATTTACAGCTGAACAATCTGGGCTGGAGAGATGACTCATTGGTTAAGAGCACTGTCTGTTCTTCCTGAGGTCCTGAGTTCATTTCCCCTGTTCCCCCTCTGCCCTGGTAACTACATGGTGGTTCACAACCATCTATACAAGAGTTTGATGCCCTCTTATGTCATGGAGGTATATATACAGATAGAGCAATCATGTACATAAAATAAATAAATAAATCCTTAAAAAATTGGCTGAGCATATGCTCTCTCATTTTCTCCACATTGACCAGTTGTGGGTTTGTACTAACTACTACAAGAGGAACCACTTCTGATGAGAGCTGAGAGAGGCATTACTATTTCCCTTTGGCAGAATAATGGTATGGGGTTTCCCTTAGGGCTTTTGACCTAGCTAGCCTTATCTTTTCCAGGTACCTGAGAAATTTCTCTGGAGTGAGTGAGATTGTATTTTTAAAATAATTTGATGTACTGTACATATAAATTCACGTTCTTTACCCTTTTCTCACGATAAAATTTATTACTGTCCAGGATAGGAGCATGCCAAGGAGGACCTCTGGGGGGGGGGTCAATGTAGCGATGTATCAGAGCAGATATTAAGACTCGAGAACAAGCCTTCAGCAGAGGGTGAGAAGTAATGATAGATATGGGGGAGGTTGGTGAGACTTCGGGAGAACAAGAGCTCCACAAAGACCAAACTGAGCAGGGCACAGGGGTCTTGTATGAGACGGTTTCTACAATCAAGGACCATGTGTGGATGTGGCCTGGAACCCCCGCTCAGATGGGGCCCATGATAGCTCAGTGTCGGACTGAAGACCCTAGTGAGGGAAACAGGGACTGCTTCAGTCATGAACTTGATGGCTGACTCTTTGACCCTCCCCCATACAAGCCGAGGAGGGACAGATTGGCTAGATCCCAGGGGAGGACATTGCAGCCAGCCCTGAGGAGACAGGATGAGCTGGGGTTGGATGGAAGGGGAGGAGGTCCTCCCCTGTTGGTGGACCTGGAGGGGGCGGGGAGGAGGGAGATGAGGGAGGGAGAGGGAAGGTGGAAGGGAAGGAAGGAGGGGGCTACGCCTGGGATGCAAAGTACCTAACCTGTGATTGATATAAAAAAAAATTATTACTGTCATTGGGTCTCAGGCCAAAGCAAATTAGTTAGTAGTTATTCAATAGTTTCCCTATAACTTGGGTAAGACTTGTGCCGGCTGGCTTTACGCTAAAAATCAGGCCATTCCAATCTAGGCCTGGCCTCTGTCCAGATTCCTACACCCCATCACACAGGCCCATAGCATCTGTCCCAGGTTCCAGGAGCCTGCATCCACCTTGATAAGATTGGATACAGGCTGTAACAACATCACATTCTTAGCTCAGTTCTTATTGGTATATCTTTATTTTCCTCTATTTATATGCTTTTTCTCAAGTTCATCTCTGTATTTCATTGATTATTTTTAATTGTTTATAGGAGAATTTTCATATTAACACAGCCTACTATATTGATGGAACCCTTGTGTTTTCATTAATGCTATTATTTTATTGCTTTTGCAACTAATGGTACAACCTTCACTTATTAAAAACGGGCTCTGGTAAATTGAGAATTCAGCTTCAAATCTAGGGATTGCTAAAACTGCATTTTATTTTAGAAGCTGAAGTGGGGGAAGGGATTAATTTAAAAAACGTTTCAAGTTTTGGTGATAATTTAGAATAATTAATTAATTTTTCTGCATTTAAGAGTATAAGCAGATATTTGTAGAGAAAGAAACAACCTAAAGCAGTTTGAAACAGTGAACGCATCCAGAAGTAAGAGATCTAAGGATTGTTTATTCCAAAGAAGGGCAGGAGAGTCTAAGGAGATACTGTCAGTACTAGTGCGGCTGCTAACAAGGATATTACTGATGACTCCATCAGTTGCTAATACTATTTAATAATTTAGCAATAAGGTGCAGAGGAACAAGCATGATTAAGTGCAATGCGAAGACCAGTGATTTCAGTGTGCAGCCCCACACATCTGTATTTGAATCTCTTAGGGTGCCTACTTGAGCTCTCTGTTAAATAGTCTCTATTGATGCTTCTTCACATTCAAGTTTGAGATTAAGTGGCTACGTGTGGAAAAGAAAACATGTCATATCATCAAAATATGTCATATCAAAAGGAGCTGAAGTTCCATTTGAGACAAGGCAGCATGAAAACCCAAACACCTTATATAACCCACAGGGTGTCTCTTGAGTTCTCTGCTCCTTAAAAAGCATGGGGGCTAGAAAGGGGCCACTGCAGGGAAAGCATTAATGGAAAGGTATCCTGGACTACAGGCAAAGATAAAGCAGAGAAGGCCTAGCTAGGGAGAAGAGCAAGGGATAGGGGAGATCGGGACGTTGGGAGTGAGAACCTAAGGAAGAATATGTAAAACAGCCATATGGAAACCTCCTGTCTCTAAACCCAATTGAACACATAATTGGAGTGAGAGTGGGATACATGTGATATGAAAGATGGAATGTTGGGAGTTAAGGGATTAAGCAGGGTATGGAGCAGGAGATGGGGAGAGAAAAGGGTTAATGTCTGGATCAACTAAAACTAAAGGATGTATGTAAAAGTCTTAGAAATCAAAAAGTTAGTAAAATAATTTTAAAATGTAATTTAAAAAAAATAAAGAATTTGAACTGAGGTGCCCTGTGTAGACAGGCTATGCTATACATGGGTTATTACATTAAAGCTCTCAGTGCCAGGCATGGGATACCAGCCTATAAGGTATTGGTCAGGAAGATCTAAAACAACACAGGCCACTGCCACTGCCCTTGGTTCCCAGCGTAACTACACGCTCAGACCCGATGGGTGAAGACAGCAAGCACTCCAGCTACAGGACAAAGAGAGATCAATCTCAAAACGACTCGGAACGTATTCCCTGCTGGCTAGCCTTAATAGTGCTCAAAGTTGCTATGAAGCCTCTGGGGAGGAAAGTTATTAACTGTTTTATCCAAAACATGCTGCAGGACCAAGCTGCCAGGCCTGGTTCCCTCTGCTGCCGCAGTGGCAAGACTGATTAAAGGCCTCTTCCACAGGAGGGGATTTTATTCCTGACTCACTAACCCTGGTCAGAAAGCAGTGGCTGGGATGGCTACAGCCCCTTGGGTAGAAGCTGGTATTCTACCATGCTAAATGTTCATGCAGTCACACTGCCTTATAAATATTTGTTCATACTCATGTCCTGAGGCTTCTCTCAGCTTTTGTCAGGGAAGCTTTATTTTTAGTAGACATTAGTCAATCCAGATCAAGGTGCTAAGTATTAGTGAATGTGAGTGCTCAGCCTTAAATGGGAAACGCTATCAACCCTCCACCTGATGCTGCCATTTCACTTGTGAAGTATCAGAAAGTGCAAGACCAAGCTAGCCAAATGCTTTCATACATGAGCAAGAAGCTGTGGAGGACCCACCCTTTCCCTTTCCTGAGGAGCTACTGGTAGTGAAAGCTGCCACAGGAGGGAGGCTCATCCTTCTTGGAGGATGTAAGATGACTGGTTAGCAGTAGAGGAGGAATCATGGGCCAAAGAACCTGATTCTAACATCCAGGCAAGAGGATATTAGAACCTGAATTGAGATAATGACTTTTACACCCAGAAGAAAGGACAGATAAAAGAGATTACTAGAAAGATAGGTGCAATAGACAAAAAGAATATTATAGAAACTGATTTGAACCAGAAAGCAGTAGTGTTAGTATTTAAGAGAGCAAATACCAGAAGTGATCATGTGAAGCTAGACATGGCATAGGTTTGAATTCCGTCTTACACACATTACATTAAAATGCTGCAGGAATGACCAGTAGAGATGTTCAATAGATACAAGTAAAGCCCAAGGGAGGCAATTTAAAGTCCAACTCTGTGAGGGATGAAACGCAACTGAAGTTTGTTAAACAGACAGGCCAGACCCAGAAGTGAACACACAACTGCCTGCCCACTAGCTGTGTCAAATTAACCTCGGTTCACTGTGGAAAGGTATCTCGACTACAAATCAAACGGACCCATTTTAGATAAGGAATATCTTGGTTTCTGCTAAATACTTGAAAGTATTCCATAACATCTTTAACTATAAAGGAAGCTGACTACAAAGACAAATATGATTCATTGTTCACTGGGATAACCATCCTTGTAACATGGTGAAGAAATACTCTGTAAGTAAACTGCTCAGCGCCTCAAAGGAACAGCTTATTGAGTCATTGGAAAGAACCTTTGATGTAATCACAACAAAATATTTTAGTTGTTTAAAGTGCTATCCAACAGGTGAGAATTTTAACTAAAAGTGGCAGGTGAATTCTTAAGAAATTACAGCAAGCTTAGAAAGAACTGCTCATAGATGTTGCTTGTCTCTAAGTAAAGCTTCCTGTGTGGTAAAATTTGAAGATTTAAATCTTTTACTGAAAACAAAGCCATGGCTAACTGCGCATGCCACTATCCTTATCTTTGACAGAGGCTTTATTGGTGAAGAAAATGCCTTTTAATACTTTACAGCATCAGCAATGCCCATTTGAAGAATTTACCAGGGGAAAGCATCAACTCTGGACCTGAGAATCAACATGAGCAGACGTCAGAGCCTGAGTTCTGACCCAAATGCGTCACTATACATCAGTATACATACTGATGACATATGAATAGGAAGTCCAAGTGTGACTGTAAAAGACACTGAAAAATAAAGTGGTATAAAATGCCCTTAACATGGTATATTCTCTCCAGCAAAAAGTACCCCCTCTAAAATGACTACTTAGTAGTTAATAGTCTCATTATAAAATACAATATTATCTTATCCTAATAGTACTTACAAAATAGTTACCTATGCATTTATGTGTGTTACAATTTAATGTAACTAACATTCAGAATGCAGAATGGCAAACTGGATGAGAAAAAAGAAAGGTGGAAGGATGTATGGATGGATGTATGTATGGATGTACGGATGGATGGATGGATGGATGGATGGATGGATAAGAAATCCTTTCCTTAGTTTAGATACAAGTATCATTTAGAGTGTGTAACATGACAAAGACTGTTCCTCAGACAGTAAACACTTTCTCATCTTCTTTCTAAAGATGATCCTGGTTTTTCTTCTGGTAGCAATGTGCCAGTGAAAACAGTTTTTCCTACGTTTACTTGTTACTGGACGATAAGATACTTACTTCACTACCCATCTCCTGATGTCCTCTCTCAGCCTCCATAAAATTCAAGAATGATGGATGGATCTCAGTTGCCTTATAAACTACCAGAGAAACCTTAGATTCTCTCCGAACCAAAAGCGATGCTCTCAGGACTTTAGGGCTGTGAGACAGGAAGTTCTAGATCTATTCAGCAGAAGTCAAGATGGATTTCATGCTCCACACACTCAAATTTATCTAACAAAATATACTTCATGTCCTGTTTTGCTTCCTTGTCATCATCCCACTATGTTATTCTCATCTGGAAATGCCACTGTGGTCAGTGTGCTCAGGTTTACAATTCCTTCAACACTCTTCATGAGCTCCAGAGCATAGAAGGGGACCAGCACATCCTTTCACAGTGGGTGGCCTTGGGACTCTCTGAGACACTTCACCAGTATTGTTATTCTTTTTTTTTTCAGTAAATGCTAATGTCATGGTAATTGTTTCCATAGATTTTCAATGAAGAGTGAGGTGCGTTGACAGCTGTCGGCAAAGTGTCAAATACATTGTGGCAATGAAAGGTGAAGGGATTTAAAAGCTCTTATTAAATCAGTAGGCTTAATTTGGCCTGATATCAAGCTGCATTGAATGAGCACTGAATGAAGAGGTAGTGCTTATGATTTCTCATCACATCTCTGAAAGCTAGTGTCTCTTGTCACAGTTGACCCATGTTTCTTTTGGTTGTGCTCAGGGATGGTTCCCCTTTCAAAATAGTTCTGCCTTGGACACTGTATCAATCTCAGTTTAATCTTAAAGCACCCATCCTTGTCAATATCCTGCTTAATGGGATCTAGTTATAGTCATGGAGGAAGACACTGACTTGGTGTACTTGGGACAATAACTAATTATGGTGGTCAACTTTAGTGGATCTGGACTAACTGAAAATACACGCTGATGGATACTCTTGGGAGGGATTTTCTTGATCATGTTACTTGAATCAAGATCCACCTTAAATTATTTTAATCTAAAAGAAGCTGCCTACTTTCTGGTGGTAGTCAATATAAAAAACTATATAGAAGAAGGAACCTTTGCTTTTTGCCTGTTTGCCTTTACTCTTGCTGACAAGGCCATTCATCCTGCTGCTTAAGCATTTCTTCACTGACAGTAGCACCATCTCTTTGGGCTTCCAACACAAACTAAAGATGAGCAGCTCTCCAGAATCCTATAAGCCTTCAGTATCAGATTCAATCTGCTGAGAGATTTTGCCTCGTAGATTAAGTAACTCCTGATTCTTGGCCTCTCTAGTGAAAGACAGTGTTTGACATTGGGACCACTCCATGCAAGACAACTTAATACATGCCATATATCATCTATCTATCTATCTATCTATCTATCTATCTATCTATCTATCTATCTATCTATCTATCTATCTATCTATCTATCTATCTCCTATCTATCTTCATTCTACTATGTGGTAGCAGGAATTCTGAGATGTGTTCATCAAATCTACCTATCATACATGGACAACATCCTTTGAGGAAGCACCTGTGACTTGATTCTAGCAGAATAGAAAATGGTACTTCTAGGACAGCAGCTGGCTCCACAGTATCAGAATGTCTTTGAAAACTAAGATGTATGTAAAGGATACTATTTCTGGTCTTGAAAATGAAAAGAGTCATATTATAAGCTACCTACTAAAAGAAGCACATGATGAGAACCCAAGGATTGTCTCTGAGACCTGACAGTGGCCTCCAATAGATGCTTGTGAAAACCTAGGAACCTTAGTTATTGGAGAGGGAAAGAGAGAGAGACATACACAGAGAGAGAGAGACACAGAGACATTCATCTTCTTATTCAAACTTTCTGATAACACCACTGTGCAGCCAAAATATTGATGATAGCGTTGTGAAACTTTAGGTAGGCAATACAACCAAGTCAGGCATGATTCCTAACCCACACATAGTCGGCTAATGGATATACTCATTTTAGGCCAGTCAATTTGTTTGAGGTAGTTTGCTATTCCTCATAGAATTTAATGCACCACTTGTGGTTTCCAATGGACTTGGGAGTGGTTGCCCAGCGCTCTTTTCCCCTCACTGAATTTGAATTGAAGCTGCTCTGAATCAGCAGCTCTAACATGTGGCACTGAAGCTCTGTCACAGGTCACTGCTCCTTTCCTGTCACATTGATGGGATTTGAAATCAAGTCTCTGGGCGTGTCTATGAGAATTTCTCCTTAAGGCTTCACTGAGGCAGGAAGACCCACTATGAGTGTGGGTGGCCGCTGTCCCACACATTGTGGTTTTGGAAAAGAAGGCTAACTGAACACCGCCAACATCCTTCCTGCCTGTTGGAACAGCTAGAACTTCCCTTCATCTCCAAACTCCCCAAGTGACGAGCGGACCCTCAAACTGTGAACCTTCTTTCCTGAAATTGTGCCTTTGTTGAAGCAACAAGAAAAGCAATTAACAAAGTCCTTAACTACTGCATTTCTTTAGTCTTTATGTAGATTTGCTTAAGACTTGTCTATCGCTACTCAGACATTTCGCTAGGGCAGGTTTCCTAGACAATATTATTGGCCACAAGGTTCTTTTTCATTCTTCCTTTCTTCCATTAATTTTATGTATATGTGTGTTTTGTCCACTTGTGTGTCTGTGCACCACATTGCATGTAGGGCCCATAAAGGCCAGAAGAGGGTGTTAAGTTCCCAAGAATTACAGACAGTTGTGAGCCACCATGTTGGTACTAAAATTCTTAATCACTAAGCCATCTTTTCAGCCCCAAGCTTAGGTTACTAGAAATACTGCATCAACGCGCTGGCAGTGCCCGAGACCACTGCTTCTTAACATACCTTTATTCTAATCGTCAGCTCTCCAGAATTTATGCATTACATGAACCAGAATTTGAGATAATCTTTTGGATATTTGATTTCCCTGCCCACTTTTTTACTTCAAATTTTCCTCTCTCTATATCTCAAACTGAATCTCAAGCCTACCCATTAATTCTAAGAAAGTAAAGAATATTTATTAGTAAATATTTACTTACTCTGACCATCATATTATGGTTCCTGTATATTATAATACTGTAAATGATTTAATTGTTTACATATCTAGTATTTGTAAATTTGGGACACAGAGTGACACCAAATATGTTTAGTATGTTTGAACAGTCATTTTTTATAGACCTGGTATATACATTTATATCTGTTTATCTGTTCAAAATATCTACTTTAATAGACTTAAGTTGGGGAGAACTATAGTTAAGAGATTTGCTTTGTATTTTATGATATTATTCTACATTTGAAACTATTTAAAGAAGAGTGCAATGGTCATTTTTACAAAGCACATGCAGAAAAATTTTAGCCACCATGTAACGTATTAAATATACCATAGTTGGTTTCACTTCATAACTTTTACTCTTCTCATTTCATTTTCTTGTTGCAATGCATCGCCCAGGACATCCATATCCTCAGTGAATAATGCTGAGATTAGATAGCCTTGTTTATTGCCTATCTTGGAAAGTATTAATAATGTCTTAAAAGCCTGAAGTATTTTATAATTTATGAAAGCATTATGATTGCATGTAATATTGCTGTAAATTTTTCCCAATCCATTGTATCACAATGTAGAAATTACCCTAAACTACTATTTTTCTGAGAATTTTTATTATGAATGCATATCAAGTTTGTAGGCTTGTTTTTATATATCAGTTAAAATAATTATAGCATCTGGCTTGGCTCTTTATCATGTTATAATAAACTACATAGATTTTAATTTAATTTTTAAAGTTAGGACTGGGTTTCACTGTGACATTTTTGTACACAAATATCATTACACTTGGTTATTGGTTGTTGGTTGCCCCTCTTTCTAGTCCTCTCTCCACATTCTTGATTCTCTCATCCCCCAAAATGACACTTACTTCTGCTTTTTGTCATGTGTATTCTATTAACCTCTTGTTTGTCCTGTCTCCTCCCTGTAGACCTCTTGAAGCCTCTCACAGCCTCAGGTACATTCATGCATTACATATGCATTTATAGAAACATCTAAATAGAGATTATGGACATGGAAGATAGTCTATATTTGTTTTCCTGTATCTTGCTTATTTCACTCAACACTGATCTCCAGTTTGTTTCAGTTTTTTTTCTTACAGATGTCACAGCTTTCTTCTTCTTTACACTGACTTTATTACTCTTTCTACTCAATTTACTTATTTTTCTTTTTTATTTTGATTTTTTAATGTTTGAGATTATAATTCAATTAAAACATTTCTCAGGGCTGGGCATGGTGGCACATGCTTTTAATCCCAGCACTGAGGAGGCAGAGGAAGGTGGATCTCTGTGAATCTGAGGCCAGCCTGGTCTACACAGCAGGTCCAGGACGTCCAGGACTACACAGAGAAATCTTGTCTTGAAAAAAAAAACAATATAAAACCAAATAGGGGGATCCAAGATGGCTGCCAAGAGAGAACACTGTGTCTGAGGAGTAGGAGAGCAGAAACAACACTGCGACCAGGAGACTGAACTCTGGGACCTAAAATGCCAGCATTGTGAGTGCCAGGTGAGCGGAACTCCTACGGTGAGAAAATCAAGTGGGAAAACCCTAGAGACACCCAGTTATTACCTGGAGAAATTTCCCGGTGACCAGCGGCGCACAGCTCTGATCTGGACAAGCAGCTGCACTGGGTGCCCGCACCCGCCATAATAGGCTGGATCGCACAGTCTCGAGGGCAGTCTCAGGAGGAACCAGGTGCCGTTTTCACTGAACTGCACCCTACGAGCTCACACTGCTCCCGACTTCTGCCTGAACCCACGGGTGTGGGGCGGGCCCAAACCGATCGCCAGAACCACCCAGACTGAGTGGATTGGGGGACCGTTTTGACCAGTCCGCACACTGGCGAGCCGAACTCTTCCGCCAGCAAAAACTCAGTCAGTGTGTGAGTCCGCCGGCGGGTCTGGGAGGAACCCGAGTTCTGTCTCAACCCACGGGTGTGCGGCGGGCAAGAACCGATCACCAGAACCACCACAGACTGAGTGGATTGGGGGACTGTTTCGACCAGTCTGCACACTGCGGGGGTGCTCGCCAAACTCAGTCAAAGTTCTGTCTCAACCAACGGCTGAGAGGATCCTGGGACCATCTTGACCAGACCGCACACTGACGGCAAAAGCTGCACGCATCCGCCAGCAAAAACCCCAGTTCAGGTGTCTGTCCACAGGCCAGACAGAGAAGGC
>CM053755.1:2193611-2220073 GCA_028658305.1 Pachyuromys duprasi
AAAAAAAACCAAATGAAACCAAAACAATAACAAAAACTAAAAATAAAACAAAAAAATCAATCAACCAAGCAAGCAACCAACAAAACAAACAAAGCATTTCTTCCTTCCCTTTCTTCCACCCACTCCTTCACATATGTCTTTCCCTGCTGTCTTTTGAATTCTTGCCTTCTTTTTACAGTAACTGTTATTGCATGTATGTATATACATATACATACATGTATATTCCTAAATGTAACCCATTCAGTCCACATAATGTTACCTATGTATATGTTTTTAAGGCTGACATTGACTTTTGAAATTAACTATCTTTTCATTACTTTGATAACCCCAAGTTAATGATGATATATTATTCAGATGTATACGTGTGTGTGTGTGTGTGTGTGTGTGTTGGGTGTGTGTGTGTGTGTGTGTGTGTGTGTGTGTGTGTGTGTGTGTGTTTGGCTTCAATCTGTTACTATCTTGATAAGTACTTTGTGTCTATGTACACTGGATGTTGCTATGTGTTTTTTTTTTCTCATAGCATTTTGGACAGTTTTGATAGTAAGAATTTACCTTAGCATATAAGTTAGGAAGTATTTCACAACTTCTATTTTCTTGCACACACACCCATCTCCTGGAGATAAACATTTTACTTAGTAGTCCCAAAATCTGAGTGAGTAGGTCATTTATATTTTAAGTTAGATTGAGATACAGAATCAGTACCTTGTAAGAAATGATATAGAAATGTGAGCTGTGAGAGGCAGTAGAGAGTAAATAACTTCATATTATGATCAGAAACAGAATAGGGTGATCAGAAACTGAATCTGATGTTTTCAAAGAGGTCTTTGTGCAATGAAGAATATTGGGTATATAATGACTAGGTTTCAAAATAAAATTTGGAATATGTTCAAAATCATATTGAATTGTTACAATGTAGAAAAGATGGTGCTGTAATCACTCTTAGAGAGAGTAATTCAAGGCTTTAAAAACCACCACCCAAATTACTAGTGCTCTCAATTGATTTTGTAATTTCTAAAGAATATTTCAGTGTAACTACATTTGTTAAATATGTGTACTGGGAAAAATCAGCAATTTAATGTGTTAATAGCAACCTGCAGGTTGCTGAATAAAAAAAATTAACCTAACTTACTTCAGATTGGAAAATTTCACTCAGGATTCTCACACTTTCCTAACAGCCCCAAGTTTTTCTTACACTATTATCACACCTATTAGCCAGTGCAAGTTTCCATTGCAAGGTTTAACTATAAACTAGCCTCTGATATATACAGCTCTCTCATCTTGACTGTTAAGACACTATCCTAACCATGTTGGTGTGAGGTAAACTCAGGATGAAGGAGAAGTGGTTGTTGACAGGACCACCTCAAATGGTCCCCGTGAAAACTGAGGTGACAAGAGACATGGCTGCATAGTAAGCTGCTCATTAGACTATTAACTTGTCTGACCCAGTTTGTCAAGATTCTGTTTTCCAAGTGTCAATTTCTATCCACATGGCTTCTTCTCACTTGGTTTTAGTGGATTGAAAAGAAATTGCCTTTTTCAAAGAAAGAAACTAAGACAATCCTAAAAAGAAAACTCCGAATCTCCTGGGGGAGGGGAGATGAAATAGTAGGATAAGTCACCTTTCAGGTTCAGCGTGGGAGTTAGAGAGACTCTTCACCCTGTCTGTATGACATTGTCCCTCATTTTATACTGTTCACTCTAATGCCATAGCATAAGCCACAGCCAAGAAAAGTTGCCTAGCTCAGACCAAATCACTTCTGTGGGCAAAAAGTCAGTAAACATTTTATAATTAAGGAATAGAAATTAGTAGTTATTTTTACATATGATTATTCATTGTTATTTCTACCAGAAATAACAATAGACATCAAAGTAGAAATACAGCTCATTATTAGCAAAAAATTAAGACATTAAGTGGTGGGAGGATTTACAGATACTTGTTAAAGGATAATTGTGAATATGTGTAATGTCTTTTATTCATATGGCTCCATTAGCAGAGATAATCATGGCTTGGCTTACAATTCTGTAACACGTCACATTAAAAGATACACACTGATAAGGGTTTTCTGGAAGAATGTTTGGTAAACAAAAAGTAATTATGATTGTACCTCAGACTTCAAACCAGGTAAAATCTTAAATTCATCCCACAGTACTTTTGTTATCTACTAAGAAACTTCATATCTAGTTGTTATGAACTGATTCATCCAAATCTTGAGAGGAAATTCCTGAGGTAATTAAAATTGCCAACATGGCCACAAGTTACACAACATTCTTAAACAAAGTTCCATGTATTTTTTGTTTGTTTTCACTTGCATATTTTTGCAGACATTTTTAATTCCAATAGTTCTGTCATGAAAAGAGAATGGATCAATTCTGGAAAGAGTAAATGACTATTAGAAATGTGAAAAAAAAAAGAATAGAATACATACAGAATTCATTTGACTAGTTAAATTTGAGCCTATAGCTGTGCAGGGTTGGGGAGGAGAATCAAAGACAACACTTGAGTTTCTAACATGATGGTGCGTCCCAGAAAAGCCAGATCACTAGGAGGTGAAGTGTGAAATTAAAGTTCATGGTAAGCATTTGAAGTACTTGACAGTTATGAGGATATAGTGAATAAAAGAATGATGAGATTTGGATCAGTCAGTCTAGGAGACTGTTTGGAATAAGAAAACAAGCTGAAGGTACAACCCTACTGGGAGACACTGAAGTAAACTACAAAGACACAATTGAAAACACAGGGAACTCGGAGTATAGTTTCCCAAGGGGACACTTACTTGGCTGGCCACTGTGCACAGCCATGCATTTGGCACACTCTAGGGGCATGGAAAGCTAGACATTTGCTAAATAAATGAACAAGCAAACCAAACTGTCATGTTAAAACCCAAGGCATAGGCAGCTTCAAGTACAAGAACTACGGGAGAGTCAAGTCCTATTTATTGGATTTGAAGTCCTAATAAGAAATAGCTTCTTTGTAGTTTTGGTGGCCGAATCTACTTTGGAATATATTGAAAAGTAAATGGATAATGAAGCAGCAGAGATACTAAAGTACTGATTTCTAATTCAAAAATTATGGCAGATAAGAGCAGAAATCATTAGTAATCAAACCAAGGAGAAAGATAGAAAACTGTGTGTGTGTGTGTGTGTGTGTGTGTGTGTGTATGTGTGTGTGGTAAGTTGGGAGAGATGCCAGTACATTTATACCTTGGGACAGAAGTCAGTGGAAGAAAAACTGAAGAGAGAAAAAAAATAACTGACACAATTTGGTCACTAGAACATGGACAAGATGGGTTTAAAGCAAAGATGTCAGAAACAGTCAGGACCCAGGGAGGAAGCTTTCTTTCTGCAGTTAAATGTGAAAGGTGAAGGGCGAGCAGAGGACAAAACAGCTTCTGGGGGTGGCATAAAAAGGGAAGTTTAAGGGCAGTCTGAGTGAAATTTCATAGGGAAGAAGGCATAACGCCTCTTCTTAGAAGGCTTCCAGACAAGACAGCAACTCTCAGAACACTGGTAGGGATTTGGAGAAAACTGTGGAGGCAGAATCGGGAGTTTCACATGGGTGTGTGGAAAGGACTATCGCTGAAGGGGAGGTGACAAATTCCAGTTGATTATGGCAATCTGCTCTGTGGTCGGGCGTTATCCAGCGGCATTCAGACATCTTAATAGAGAATCCAGAGGGTGAATGATGGCCTTAACTCAAGACTAGAAGTTGACAGATAGATTTGGGTGGAGCCGAGGAGTTGAAAGTGCTGAAATCCAGGAGCCGAGGAGTTGAAAGTGCTGAAATCCACGCACTTGGGAATTAGGCTGGGTGGAGAGCGAGAGCAGCAATGGCTAAGGAAATGGGAGCCTCAGGAACAGGAAACCAGGGCGCTAAAACGGAAACAGTATGTTTTGCTGAATGTGGCACTTCCGTACTGTGACAGGATCTTTAGGTGCTGATATTAGGATAGCCTGGATGTTACCTGAATAATCCAGACACAACAAGATTGAGGGCTATTCAGGGGATACAAAGTGCCAAATAAACAAAGTGAATAATAAGAAAAAAAAAGAAAAAAGAAACAAAAAGGGACATGACTACTCCTAGGTATTGTGGAAGTTTATTGTCGATATGAGGGCGAGCATAGTCAGAGGCATCTAGAAATGTCCAGACTGAACAAGGGTGTGAGGGGTAGGGAGTCGGAGCAAGAGACGAAGAGAGGAGCCGCAGGAGCCAAGAGGCCAGGCGTGAGCAGGGAGACCGAGAGGCTCGCATGGCCAAAATGGCTGGATTACACAGGAAAGTGAATCTGGGGGCAGGGGCCCAGCCCAGTACCTGGGCCTGAGAGTTTAGGGTGGGGCCTGGGGTAAGGCAGCCAAGATGACTTTGTAGCAAGTTGCAACTGAGGGGACTGGCAGCCACAGCCTGCTTTAATGTGTTAAATGGGCACCTCAGTTCGTCATTTGTCCTGAGGTGAGACGTAATGAACAAGGCAGCCTAAAGCTGTTGGTGACTGATGTGAGCTGTAGGTGCTCCTGTGAGGTCCCACCTCAGGCATGGCTGCCACCCAGCCTGATCCATTTCCTGCTGCAGCCAGAGCAGGATGGCTTAGGAGCTTCTAAAGGTCAAGCTAGGAAAATCAAATGACTGAAGATACAGCTCAGAAGTTAAAATGAAAGGTTCAAAATGGAATACAAGGAATGCTGGACTAGACCTGGGGAGAACAGCAAAGACGGTAAAAAGCAGACCGGTCTCAGCTGACATCGGCATCACACCTATGTGCCTCATGACGCAAGGATAAGTCTCTACTAAAGCAAGCAGAAAGGTAAAACCTCATGCCTACAGTTTCAGCAGAAAGCATTTCAAGGTGATAAAAAGTAAGGCTGTCTTTTAATAATTTTCAATTTAATTACTTGTATAAAATACAACCAACTGCACTGCAGATAAGTGATAGGGAGTGTTCTTAATAACATGCATTTTAGAAGTTGGGAGATATTTTTACGAGTAAAGTAACTGGGCTCTGATTTTAAATCACTTATTATTAAATTCAAAAACTTAGGCTTCAATACATATGCACACACTGATATTTCCTTGTTTGGTAACTGACCAGCTAAAGCAAAGGTTCTTTGAGTCCAGGATGTTCATAAAATACCAGTTTGTATTTGGCAGAATATAAGATGCTTTCTTCTGTTTGCATGCCTTTAAAGGCATCATCAAAGAAAGAGAATGTCATTTTCATCATAACATGACCTTGGTCTGTGGAGAACAAAGAGCTTTACGTGAGAAGAAGCTGCTGATTCTGGCCATGTCACAAACAATCGAGAATTCATCACACATTATCCTGCAGATCTGAATTATAGCACTCTTTTATGTAGTTATGCTGTAAATCACCACCTACTATTTATGGCATTTCTGCACTTCTAGCCAAAATATCAAGTAAATCAAATTGGAGATGAAATATTTTTGGCTTAAACCAATCCAATATGTTCTTGCTTCTGACAGCTGTAAAGCTCAAGAGTTATTTTACATCTCCATGTTTGAAGTCCAAAAATCATTGTTTTGGATGACCCTGTGCACTACAACTAGAATCCTGGAAATCTCAGGATGGTTGGGAAATTAGCTGAGGTGGGGGTGGAGCAGAAGGGAGCAGCTTTCTGTTACAGGGTAAAACCACAGGAGAAGCAAGGTAAGGCACACTAACTGGAAGCCAAGGAAGAGATCACAAACAGGTGAAAACATGTAAGAGATTCTCAGAGTGGAGCTGGGTCTGACTGTTAACAGGAGTTAAAACACAAAGATACATTGTGTTGTACTCCACACAGTGAAAGGATAAAGAGTGAAGCCCCCAGTTGAGCCTGGTAATTATTCTAACAAAACGTTCATGTAGAAAGCAATTGCTCTTCTTCAAGGCTGCTGTAACAATTAGTAAAGAAGATAGAAGACTAAAGGGATGAGCTAAAACAGGATGGAAACAATAAGGGAACTGTTCACCCCCACGGGGGAATATTGCCTTAATTGTCAGAGATTCAGTCTTATTATCAGGAAATGATTTAACTCAGCCACAGGATGGTTCATAAACATACAATGAAACTATTTAACATTTGGAAAATAAGACAGGATCTAGTCTTTACTCCACTGTCAGTTGCCCAGGACTATGGTCCTGAGTGTGTCTCCCTTGTTCTAGCATTAGCTGTGCCCATGGCTCTATAACATATGGACAGTCAGTACCCATACTAACCTTTCTGCAGGCATAAGAGGATGTCTCTTAGTGGCCATAAATATGCCTGAAAATAGTAAAGAGATCTTCTTGACTTGTTCTTCCAGCATAGATGAAATTCAAATGTGAATGTTCATTCACAGATACTGATAATGTATCTTTGTCCTTCATGACCCTGGAGTGACAGCAATGACTCAAAAACAAAGATTGCTTTGTTTATCTCTATCTTCCTCTCAGCTTTGCCTGGTCCCCACCAACGTTAATATGCAGAGTATTTTTTTAAACAAAATAATGCACAGAAAGCACCCTCTTGCTTTTTGTCCAATGGAGTTACTATCCTTTACCTTCCCTATATCCTACATCACCACTGAAGACTAACTCGGAGTACTGATGGACTGTTTGACTTGGCAGCAGGCAGCCATGGGAAATTTCTAAACCCTCTTAAGCCTCCAGATTGTTCAGCTTACTTTTCTGTGAATAAATCGAATAAAATGGTAATCTCTGGGAAATGCTGAGTACTCAGTTAAAGTTAGTCATTTTAATATTACATATTCTCTATGAAAATAACTTACGAAATTGCACTAATAATGATACAATTTTATTTTTAAAACATGAAGAACTAGTTGATCCGGGGACCAACAGGTTGGAGACCACTACAGAAAACCAAGTGGTCAGAATGCAGAGAACAAGTGATTATGGGGTACACAGCCCTGACTGGCAAACCTACAACACAACTCTTGCCTAAGGCCCAAGGGACATCTCAGGAGATGGGGAGGAAAGACTATAAGAGCCAGCAGACCAGGAAATCAATCGTGAGAACTGTCTTCTAGAAATGACAGGGTGGCTTCACCTGTAATACCTCAACAATATGAGGTAAATAAGACCTGAAGAAGTAAATGCCCAGAGGCATGCTAACATGGCAGGGGGACAAAGAACTGCAGGCAAGTAGGTAGTGTTGAGAACAAGGGGAAATGTTCTTCCCTGGAGAGAAACGCCCTCATTGATTATCCAATACTAAATGGTCAGCCAAGGACTTACATAATACAGGTAACACTAAGTGGACTAATCAGATTATATTTACATGTTTCGGCACACGTGCCTGTATATATACTTGTGTGTGTGTAAAACAATAAAAAGAACATAAAAAAGGGGCCATGATTTTGAGATAAAAGCAAAACAGAGGAGGGGACATAGCAGGGATTGGAGAGAGGAAAAGAAAGGGGAAAATAATTTAATCATATTTTAATTTTTAAAAACTCACAAAACAATAAAAAATAAAGTTAATTAAAATGGTAATATTTAAAAATATCAATACCATATAGTACATATCACCTGGTCATCAAGGCAGATACCAGAACTAAAAAGGAATCATAAACCTGTAATTAAGTGACAAATTTTTCACAGTTAATAAATGTATGGAAATTTACACTTCACTAAAGTAACATATATTTCCTTGTATTCCTTCATCCATCTGGATGTTTTCATTATCATCTTACCTCCTGAAACTGTTGTCATTTTTGTAATTAATAGAAAAGCTGAAAAGATTTTGCTCTGAGTAGAGGGCAGAGGTTAGCGAGAATCATAAACAACAACAAAAGATAAAGACAAAAGAAAAGAATGAACCTTCTCTCCTTGGGGCAAGCCCTGCATGTTGTGTACATTCTGTTGTTGCGTACGAAGATTTGATTTAGGAATCACAGGACACTAAATTCTATTTTTAGAGATGGTAATTATCCAGGTGAAATTTGAACATGCTGACCCATGACCTGATTTTGTCATGCCTAGAAGTTATCCGAATGACCATCCATTTTCATTTTATTAGCAAAGAACAGAAACTCTGCTGTTAAAGACGCCTGAGTAACAATTTAACTCTAACAGTTTGGATTGGACTGTGAGCGCGCGGGAAGGCTTTGGGCTTAATGATGATGCTGGTAGGTAGGGAGAGAGGGTAGAGATAAGCAAGAGAGTGAAACAAGCACCTCACCTCACACTAAGGGGTGGAGATGCCTGAACAAGCCTGAGATTAAAGGGAATTAAAGTGCTGTGGTAAAAGGAAAAGTCAAGAGGGTGAGGAGAGGTTAGCAGAGGGCTGGTTCTAACTGCGAAGAGGGATGAGGATTTAGTAAGAAGACATGTTGGCACTTACAAAATAAATAGGATTTCAGTAGGCATGAAAGATGCCAGAATGAATGATAAGTTAAAAAATTTTTTTTTGGAATAACTAGAAAACATGTATGGACAACAGTCAGGGAAACTGAGTAGTGTGTCAAAGGGACGCCCAAAGCCTTAAAGGTTTTGTGTAATATGGAGAATAACAATTGTGATCTCAAGAGCAGCAGTAGGAGTGTATGAACAGCCAACATTTATTCACACAGAGCCAGGCACTCATGATGTGCTTCCTGAACTCTACAGTATTTGATACAAAGTGAGTCACTCTTCAGAGTAAGCGTCATCTGTTTTCTCTTTTCAGAGAAGTTAGGAAAATCACCAATGCTCACATTGTTTAAACAAAGCACAAAATTACAATTTTAATGGATAAAACTCCAGAGACCCCTGTGCTTAGTCCATGTGGATATGTTCTCATTCATATGAAAATTCTTATGAAATAATATAATCCATCTTTTCCATCTATGTATAACCCATTGTCTTCCTTTTCCCATTTGTTTGGTTAGATAGATACTATAATATATTCCAGTTTTCAGTATATATATCACATGTAATTAAAAGTTTAAAAGGCATTACTAAAATATAATATATGCCATAATTTCTGGTGAAAAGGCACAGGCATATATACTAGGCCCTCCCTACAATGAAAGGGAAAAAGATTATAACTCAGATCCATGTTCCTATAACTACCAACTAAGATAGTTAGAGGGTATCAATGTTACCAGAGTAAAAAGAATGGACCAGCGGGATGTCCAGGAAAGTAAGTTGAGTTTGGGCTCATTCTTTTTTCTCATGCTTCTCAAATCATAAGAATGGAAAATTTGGCACAACCCAAACAAATCTTGAAGGAGGGAGAAGGCAGCCATGTAAACTTATCAAGGCTTCATACAGAGCTCAAACGTCAAGTCTACCTTGATTGGAATATGTCCTTATATTTAGAACATGTTTTTAATTTCTATTTATTTATGTGTATGTATCTAAGTGTGTGTGCATGCAAGCATGTGTATGTATGTGTGTAGCATGTATGTTGATACCTGAAGAGGTCAGAAGAGTACTCCTATCTCCTGGAGCTGTCTATAATGTGGATGCTGGAAACCATACACAGCTCTTCTGTACAAGCAGCAATACCCTTAGCCACAGAGCCATCACTCCAGCCTGTCATAACTAGGATATGCCAGTGCATTTTCTATAACAAAAGCACACTAATTACAAACAGAAAACTTCTCTTTCATAAGTAGCAAAGATGAGATGACTAATAAGGTATATAATCTGAAATTCTGGTCTTTGGAGCATAGTTAGGAATGCCAGGTTGAATTATGGTGAGGATTTTGAGGTGTTCTCCCTCTGGGACAGAAGTCATGTATGTGTGTAATCATTCCCCTCCGAGCCAGGAAGATGGCTGCAAGTCACTGTCACTCCAACTAATCGATTAAACTACCACCAGCCTAATGCAATAGCCTGCCCAAAGCTCCAGGTCCTACTGCTGGGACACAGCTACCTAAAGGCAACATTGCTCACAAGCCAGCTTAAGCCCAAGTGAATGTTTGGTTTTCATGTTTTCAAGGTCAATACAATTTCCACTGACCAAAAGAAATAGAAAGTAGTTAGCTCGATCCATTTTCTTTTCATTCCTTCACAATTTATATATACTTTGTCATCGTAATAAATCTTTGCTGATTAGCAATTGTATTTCTGATAAAGTAAAAGACACAGTTCATATGTGTGGCAATGTCCAAATGAAATGCTTTTTGTAAAAAAAATTGAAAATAAGGACAGTTTTAAGAAATACTTTTGAGCTTTTATTTTATATCCTCTAGTTACGGTCTTGGAAACGAGCGAACTATAAAACAGAGGTAATTATGTAGACATGCCATGTAGCACCAAGCTATAATCTGAAGTTATTTCCATCCTTAAGATTAGACATTTTACAACAGTGAAAACAAGGGATTTAGGAAGGAGAAACTGTTCAGGAAATACCTAGAAGAAACATTAGCAAATATTTAGTAGGAAAGGCTTAGAATCATATATATGAATCATAGTAGTAACTGAAGTGTTTATACTAAATTTTAAGGTCTTCTGAATAAGATCACGTTCAGTTCGTTTATATCCTTATATAATTCTCATCAGCAAGACTCTGTAATGTTGTAGAACACTTGCAGCAGTGGAACTCTGTTGCGACTACATGTCAAAGCATTCATATTTTAAGAAAATTTTACATCTTGTGCAGAAGATTTCATGTGACCAGCATCCACATAGTGTGTGATAGAGTTGTTGTGGTTTTTCACTTCACATAGAACCAGGATTCAGGTTGTGGAGAATGACTACCTGGATCCTGCCCCCACAGTTCTCCCAAACCAAGGTTAGATGTGGAAAAAACAATGGATGTCAGAATTCATGTCCTGACTTCCAAGCTGGATTCCTTCAACGACATATTTTGTAAAGCATTCTTTTTAAGAAATTTGCCTGTGTTGCACTAAGGATGATTCTGAAGCCAAAGCTTCTGTTTGCTGTGTTGTAGGACAGCTGTGACTTTCACTAGAGTAATTTCCTGGATTTGCAAATGGATGTTGAAGTAGATTTTGACACATTACAAATGATAAAGGAAATGTCCTCTGTCATTTTGTGTAGGTGGAAAGCCATACTTTAAAAATCAGACTCAGAAACTTTAAAAAATGTGGCCCAATAATTCTACATGTTATTGTTTTATAAATGTTTTCGTAGGCATGCTTTGTAAATTGTTTTATATTTTAAAAAATAGGGTTCTTGGCCTTCAGGTTTTCTTTTCAATGACAAAGTTCACAAGCATTAAACTAAGCTTTGTCCCATCAACAGTCACCTGCCATGCCCTCTTCTCTTTGCATCAGCCCAACTGAGTGTACCTACACCTGTGTGTGGCTTGTAAAGAACTGTCTGTGAGATGTGAAAGTGCACACGACCTTGAAGGAAGTGAAAGCATTTCCAAGTACAGTTCCTTTAACTACACCATTCTCCTGTGTGGCAGGGCTGAGACCAAAGGAGCCTGAGAATAGCAAAGTTCTAAGTTCCCTGGGGTAGACAGATAAAACGAGGCGGAACCTGTCTAAACAGCACATTTGTTCTAACTAGTCATGGTGCTTTCCAAGTTTTCACTCTGGAAACTACACTGATTGCTGCAGCATTCACCTTCTCCCTGATGCTACAGAGACATTTCACACACAAATGAGGCTTGCCCAGCTTGAGTTTACATGGGAGAAAAAACAAATGATACCATACAGGGGAAACTGAATCCAGGTTCAAATTCTTCAAGAAAGTCTATATATTTTGCTTTTTTAAAATTGATTCACTTTATATCCCAATTGTAGACCTCTCTTTCCCTGTCCTCCCATTCCCCTCCCTCTAGTCCTCAGGAAGGGAGGCCCTCCTCCCCTACCAACTGACCCCAGCCTATCAAGTCTCATCAGGACTGCCTGCACCCCTGTGACCTGGCAAGACTGCCCTACCAGGGGGAAGTAATCTAGGAGCAGGCAACAGAGTCCATGTCAGTAACAGGTCCTGCTCTCCATATAAGGGAACCCACATGGAAACTGAGCTGACTGTGGGGGTACATCTGAGTAGGGGGCCCAGATCCTCTCCATGTATGGTTCTTGGTTTGTGCATCATCTCAGAAGGACCCCTCTGGGCGCAGATTTGTTGGTTTGTATTTTGGTAAATTTTGGCTTTTAGAATTAGTGCAAAATGAAATGTGCTTTTTTTTTGGTCTCCTATTCATGACAAAAGATATTAATAATAACTATAAACTTCCTTTATCTTAATTTACATGGTACTTGCTTCTATATCCAAGTATTTAAAATTGTCCATTTACGATATTACTTAAATACTATAAATTCAGTCTTAGGTTTAAAACTTTATCCAACCACTAAACCAGAATGAGGGCAAAACCCCCACATCTCCTGACCATGTCTCCTATGCTCGGGCCCTGTGTATAAGGAATAAGTCTGAAAAAACTGACTGTGAGAGAAGCTATCAACAGATATGGTGTCTCCAACAAGGACACATGTGACATGGGTGGTCACAGAGCATTTATTCATTTTGAAGACTGTCATTTGTATTCTGTATTATGATTAGGATGATCCTAAAATTTTTCATTAAGTATCCAGTATATAATTCGATCTTGAAAAAGTAACAATGTCATCAGTAGTAATAATTACAAATATGGCTATTGGGCCTAATATTTATACACATTTGTAATGCTTGGGGCTCACTCACTCTTTCTATCCATCCATCCATCCATCCATCCATCCATCTAATCTATCTACTATCTCTCTTTATCTACCTATCATCTATCTATAATCTATCTTCTATCTATCTACCTATCTACCTCTCCATCACATAATTCTGTGAAAGCTATTCTGTATCCAGTCTACAGATAATGAAACAAGGACAAATGTAACCTGTGGAGATATGATTTAATCCACCCTGCCTAGCTCCAGGTACTGTGTGCATAACCACCACATAAAACTGCTGCACACAGAATCTACCAGGGAGGAAAGCTCACAGGCCAACTCATGCAGAGAGAATGCTAACACATCAGGAGTTGCAGGTTAGAAAGTACGGACTTCCTCCACTTGCTGAGCCTCTTGAGCATCTCCTTCAATATCAGTAGATGGGAGGGACAGAGTAGTTTCTTGCTATTCTCTCTGTAAACCTCTAACTCAGCTTTCCAGAGAAGAAATAAAGAAATGGATGAAGGACTGGAAGCAAACCAAAGCATGAAATCTATTTTACTTACAAGCAGATATTACAGACATAATGGAATATTAAAATGGAAGTTTTGGCTGAAGCATCCAGACAATAATTAACACATTGCAAGGGAGGTGTTAGACCATATGCTGGATTCCCAAAAGAAGATTCTGAGAAACATTTAGTCATTTTTATAATGCCACACCGCATCAAAGTTCTAGCATTGAAATTTAAGGAATAGAACATAGCTGGGTGAAGTTACTAGTAACCTCTGAATTCCACTGTGAATAATGGAAGCTCCTGCCCTCACCTCAGCCAGGGAAAATTTCAAAAGGACCTGCTGAAAACTTTAGTAAGATTCCTTGAAGTTTGATATACATATAGATTGATGTCCATCTCATGCATGAATGCCAAGGAACTGGTTAGTACCACAAACAGTCTAAGAGCAGAAGGGTTCCTGATTTGGGGACCATGTAATTACCTGAATATGATGGAGTTCATGAAGAATAAAGGTTTTCTGTAGACCAGATATGGATATTTTATAAGAAGGAGTCAGAATAGCATCACTGGTGGTCATACCCAGGAAGGCTGCTTGGGAAGGATAAAGAGATCTCAGCAGAGTACCCAGGAGGGACCACTTGTTTCCTTTTATACTATAAATGGTTGAAGCCATTATTACCACTCGGGGGAGGTGCAGCTTACACGGAACTAATCACCACCACCACAGCAAAGCCCACAAAACAAAAACAAATGAACAAAAGCCAATGACACTACCCACAAGAAAATCAGCTTTAATATCAAGCTGAGAAAACGGTACTATTCTAATACCACAGTGCTCATCCAGAAAGAGCTTTCCTGTTCCCTTTCCTCTTTTCCTAACTAGTGCTCTAAAGACAGTGAGGGGTTGGTGGTAGTTGACTAGGGACAATGCCTAGCTACTGGAAGGAAGAGGAGGCCAACTACTCCTCCAGTGAAGTTTGCTTGCCTCCAGAAGGCCTGCGTTTGAGAGAAGAAACTTTAAATCTTAAATACTGCAAAGAGTATGTATTGAAATTATTAGAGTATTCAATATTTATATTAAATAATCAGTATGACATAAATATTGATTAATTATTGATTAGCCAATATTTATACACAGAGCTATTTCTGAATGCATATATTCAGAATATTTAACAAGAATGCACAAAATTTTAAATGATCAAAAATCCTAAATTCTTTGAGTGTCAAAATAACACATATAGAAAATGCCACATTTGCTCTCATATGACAAGTCTCACACAGTAGGTAGACACACTAAAAATAGTTTAAAACTATACCAAAGTTATATAGAATAGGAGTACCTGAATTCTGATCCCCCCAAAAAATTAGTCCTGAAACTTGCTGGGGCCGTAACTTTGGAAAGTGCTTCATATTACTTTTACAAGACAGTTCAAAGGATGCGAGAGCTGAGTGAACACACAGAAAGGAGCAAGGAAAGAGCTACAACTTGCTTCACAGAGTGTGTACTCACAGGGTCTTAGAGTAAATTTATGATTTCATCTAACAAGCCATGTCTGATTAATGTAACAGTGACATAAAGGGCTCTGCCCTGGGGACAGCACACATGTAATTCTGCTCATGGCTCTTCCTCCTAAAAAAGGCTGCATAGGGACCTCAGGACACTGATTTAGAGTATGAGTGCCCGTGCTCTTCAGTGGCTACATCTGGGAAGTAGGGGACCAAGGGAAGAAGATTTGTGGATATGGAGTTAGGTAACATGTGACAGCCACGTTGAGAAGTGGCCTATATATGACACTTAATGACAAGCCTGACCTATGTATGACACTTGGTAAGCCTGACATCACCACAGTTATCACACATTAGCACTAAAATGTCTTGTTTACTTATCTTAGCTGCAAAGAGCACTGAGGCAAGAAGCGCATGCTCTTACCCTCTCCTACAAATTCACAGCATGTTAGTCCACCTGTCCCTCACCCTATGATGTGGTTACTACTGCCATCCTCAGCACTAGGACAGAGGAAGCTAAGGTCTCTGCCCGTGGTAACAGATACTATACAAGCACTATGCTGCAGAACCAGGATACACAGACCAGTATCACCAATATTTTTACCATCTTATGATTACCAAAATTATTCATTTTGAAGTCAGGTACCTAAGAGAGTATGTTATGGCAATGTATTAAAGGCCAGTGTAATCCTAGATTAAAACATGTAACTTTTCTAATCAAACAGTCCTCCATTCACCACGTCTCATGGATGCTGCAAGGTTATATTGGATACTGTGAATAAAATCAAACAGTTCTGGTTTTTAACTTCAAGTGAAAGATCTTCATGTTACAGCACATACTAAACAAGATCCTAATTAAACACATAATGTAGCTGTCAGGTTCGTGATTTAATGGCTCTGACTAGAAAGAGGCTGCAATTCAAACAGCTTTAAAGCACAATATCCAATCAGATGAACGTTTCCGAACACTAACTTTCACATTCCATCTTCATTTAACTTTGCTCTTAGCCTTAAGAACTTAATATCTGAAATGGGAATTTGTTGACAGATTTAAATAAAAATTATGTAAACACAGGAAAGAATTACATTTTATCTGTAAAAAAAATCTGTAAAATGTATTATACTTGCTATAGCAGGTTTTAACTGTATATCTTAATATAGAGAAATATTTTAATATACAAACATGCATAGTTAGCTGCCCAGATGTGAACAGTCATTGGCTTACAAAAGATTCACAGTAAATACACAAGCCCTGATTTCTTTCCGAGTGGCAAACTATGTATCTAGCATTCGCATGTGAGGGGAACAGCCATCTGATAGGTGTGTCAGTCAATGCAAAACTGCTCTCTGCCAGCCGCCTCTGCGGTCTGGGTGAGAACTGCAGGCATGTACTGCATGGGGAACCGTCCCCAAGCCCATGTCCCTGCATGCATGTCATTTCTTCAGAAGGCACATAGTCAGATGTTCAAATATGAGCATGAGAGGAGACACTAAACTAATGGGTTGTAGTAATGAGGTGAAGAGTTCTTGACATGCCCAATGCTTACAGTATTTAGGAGTGGAAGGAGTGGATTGATTCTTCTCTATTGACTTCAGAATAAAAAATAGTAAGATATGGAGATGACAGGAGCTCCACAAGGAGAGCAACAGAACCAAAATATCTGGGCCAAGTGGTCTTTTCTGAGACTGATACACCAACCAAGGATCATGCATGGAGATAACCTAAAACCCCTGCACAGAGGTAGCCCTTGGCAGCTCAGTATCCAAATGGGTTCCCTAATAAGGGGAACAGGGGCTGTCTCTGACATGAACTCAGTGTCTGGCTCTTTGATCACCTCTCCCTGATTGGGGAGCAGCCTTACCAGGCCACAGAGGAAGACAATGCAGCCAGTCCTGATGAAACATGATAGACTAGGATCAGATGGAAGGGGAGGAGGTCTTCCCCTATCAGTGGACTAGGGGAGGAACATAAGAGGAGAAGAGAGAGGGAGGGTGGGACTGGAAGGAGATAAGGGAGGGGCGCCACAGCTGGGATACAAAGTGAATAAATTGTAATAAATAAATACAACTTTTTTTAAAGACAGATTTTTGGAGTGTCCTCTTCCAACTTCTGGTGCCCCCTATGCACTGTGCCTACAGGGCTTGGAATATGACACAGAATTCACATGCTCTCAGAAAGAATGCACCCACATACTATGTTCTCATTTGGGAACATAGCACTTTGCTTTCACAAGCATTTTCTTCTCTGCCCATGAGCATCAGAAACTCGAGGGAACATTAATGTTCCTTGAAGTAAGTAACTGGCTTTTAGGAAAATGTCGACAGTTTAACTTTATGGAGAGGGATTTCTTATGTTTGTGAGAGCTGTGAAATGCCCCTTGTGTAGAACTCATGCACCTGTTCAGACTGCCAAGTGGCAAAGATGAAACACAAGCACAGAGAATGATGTTCAATTACTTTGATGCCTCAGTAAACAGTTTATTGGGCTTTAAGAACCAACACCCTGGTTAAACAGGCTGCATATCACATGACAGCCCTGCTTACCTTTCCACCCTGACAGCTGCTATGCCCAAGGGGCTGTCTAGGTATCTCTTTCTAAAAAAATTGTTATTATTATTATTATTAATTATAGTCTATTTACTTTGTATCCCAGCTGTCGCCCCTCCTTCGTCTCCTCCCTGTCCCACCCTTTCTCCCTCTTCCCTCCCCATACCCCTCCCCTAGTCCACTGTTAGGGGAGGTTCTCCTCCCCTACTATCTGACCCTAGCCTATCAGGTCTCACCAGGACTGTCTGGGTACTCTTTTTTTCTGTGGCCTAATAAGGCCACCCCCCCCACACACACACCAGAGGGAAGTGATCAAAGAGCAGCCACTAATAGCATAAAGTACCTTGGCGTGACTCTAACCAAGCATGTGAAAGACCTGTTTGAAAAAAACTTCAAGTCTCTGAAGAAAGAAATTGAAAAAGATATCAGAAGATGGAAAGATCTGTCATGCCCATGGCTTGGTAGGATTAACATAGTGAAAATGGCCATCCTACCAAAAACAATGTACAGATTCAATGCAATTCCCATCAAAATACCAACACAATTCTTTACAGATCTTGAAAGAACAATTCTCAATTTTATATGGAAAAACAAAAAATCCCAGAATAGCTAAAACAACCCTCTACCATAAAAGATCTTCTGGTGGTATCTCCATCCCTGATCTCAAGCCATGCCCATAGCGCAATAGTAATAAAAACTGCATGGTACTGGCATAGAAACAGAATGGTGGATCAAAGGAATTGAATTCCAGACCCAGAAATAAACCCACACACCCATGGATACTTGAGTTTTGACAAAGATGCCAAAACCATAGAATGGGAAAAAAGACAGCGTATTCAACAAGTGATGCTGGTTTAAGTGGTATCACTTCTAACACCTACAGTTGATGCAGCAGCGTGGATGGTGAGAACAGATGCCCTCTTCTCACAGAAGGAGCTCATAAATCTGCTTAAATTTTGTGGGTCAGAATTTAGTGGCAAGGCTCTACGTAACTGACCGAGAGATTCAAGCGGGATAATGTTTTGGACAGGTAGTAGTGTGTCGGGTTTAAAAGTATGTGTTTCTAAGACAGGAGGAGGGAAGGAAAGGTTGTGGAAGGCAATTTTCAATATATACCATATGTGCATACTCTTAAAAATTTGCTACTGACTGAGTTGCCTGTGGGTCTCCACAGTTCATACTGACACACAAGCCCTTCATACTGACACACAAGCCCCAGCACGTTGTATTAAGAGATATCACACTGAGTGATGGTAAGTCGTGAGGATTCCACCATCATGAACGGGAGTAGGGCCTTATAAAAGGAGCTGGAAAAAGCTGTTGGGTCCCCTTTTGCTTCTTTGGTTCTTTAGTAATATCAAGAATTTCTTATAAAAATGTACTAAGAATGCTTCTAGAAAAAACAATGGAAGCATCTACCCAAAAGCCTCAGAAAGTCTGTAAATACTTAGACTGAATTTTAAAGAATTACCTCTAAAGAAATTAATTAATTTAACTCTAAATAATCTGAGATGGGATAAAAAATGAACCAAAATGCTAATTATTAATGTTAAAAAATGCAAATTAATAATCAAAAAATATCAAAATTAAACAAAATTATTAAATGAATTATAATACTGTCATACAATGTAACTACTGCAATATTTATTTTGGACTTTTTTTTTGAAACTGGATCTCACAATGTTGTCTAAGTTAGCCTGGAACTCACTGTGTAATGCATGTCTGCCACAAATTTTCAGTAATACTCCTGTCTCAACTTCCTGAATGCTGGGATTATCGACATGTGCTATCACTTTTAGCTAAAACATTTAATTTTAAAAGCCTATTGAAGATATGGAAAAAATCGCTAATGCAATATTGGTGTGGGAAGCAGGACAACAAGTGAAGTTACATTTAGCCTTCTTCCTCCTCTACCTATGCAGGTTCTTATATTTGCTATATGCTGCCTGGAAGGAAGCGATTTCTTGGCTGAGGATTGCCTTAATAATGGCTTTAACTATCTTCTTGACAATTTTCTTTATTCTCCAAATAATTTATTGTAAATACCACATTATTACAGTCAGAACTCAATGCTATTGAATATCCATCTTAAAAAGATGTACAAGGTTCACAGAAAATATGATTATACAGGTTTCCCATTAATAAATATTTCTGAAACTTTACAGAGCCCATTTTGTGCGATAGAGAGATGTATTGCTCGCCCTGATAAAAGACGCTTTGAAGGTCATTCAAATGGCTAAGACATCACTAAACATCATGTGACCTAAAATATCTGAATTATAATTTATATCTTCATATTCCCATTAGAATAATAATTATTATTAAATTATGCATTTGAATTTAAATGTACATATCTGTATTACTTAAATATAAATTTCTGAATGTTGAGTAGGCACAATAAAATAAAGCGTGCCACTCATTCAAATTGTTATTCAAACAACTGCCACTAGGTTAAACTTCAGATTAAAGCAAACCTTTTCCAACTAACATTCAGATCTCACAAAGTAACGATTTTACTTATAAAAGCTACCAGCACTAAACTCCACTTATAAAAATATGTAACCAAAACGATAACTTTCCAATAAGCACTCTAAGGATTACCTGTTTTCAGCTTCTGAGTGTAAATTCAATATGAAATGATATTGCCAAAATCTCTGGTCTAAAGGATTGTTTAAACAGCTACAAAGAGAGCGTACAGTTATGGCTTCCTGACTGATGCGGCCTCTACAACACATCAATACACGCAGTACACAAGAACCTGCTGCCGGAAATTCCTTTTTTTTGTCAGTTCAAAACAAGGTCACTGAAGTACAGGATGACTCTGTTTATTTCACTTCCTTAAAGAGGATTGTTCAAGGGCAAATTCTAAAAGAATGATTCTGAGAATTATTGAACTCCTTGAAAAACAGACAACTTTGGGAAAATCCCAAATAGCTAATGGGATATTTCTGCATTGTGTAGTAAACAGAAGCAAAACTCTATTTGTAAAAGTTGTTTGCATTTATCTTTATATGTTGTTTTTTATAAAAAGTTCTTTCTCCAGATTTTCAAGCAATAAGATGGAATACACATAATGAGAAAATAGGTTGACAGCTACGATAGTGCTTCAAAGTAGAAAACGTAAGAAAAACTTTAAACAGCCAAATGCCAACAAAGTGTAATCTGACATAATGAGGGCCTGACCTAGGTAGGACACTGTGCTGGCCGCTAAGAGATTTTGTTAATACTGTTGAATTCTATGCTCCCTCTCACACACCAGGTTAACAACAGGAATAGAGACAGAGATGAGCGAGCAGTGGGGTGGGAGTAGCGGGTTAAGCTGAAGAGTCACGCATACCAAGAGGCCCTTAGCAATTGAAGTCAGTAATATTTTAAGAGAATATGTTTTAAATAAAAGTTAATTCAAATAATCATGATAAACAAATAAACATTTGGTGGTAGAAATAGAGATATATCAGACACAAAATATATAGAATCTGTTTTGCTTAACTTGAAATAATTTTAAAATTAATATTAAACATGTTTTTGTGCAAACAGAAGATAATTCTTTTAGCAGAATGTCTTCCTCACTCTTTAAAATCCCCCTTAACCAATTCTCTCTTAAGATCATGATGAGAAAAACTTCATCCAGATTATTTCTACATTCGTTCCTTACTAGGAAACTTAAAGGAAATTATGTATAAGTTACAGACATCTTTAGACAAAAGCCATTATGGGAACAAACACCTTGGTATTTACAAGGCAAATCTCATTGTGTATGATGGGTGACTTGGGCAGATAATTTAAAAAGAGAAAAACATTACACTATTCCTTTAGAAACACATTTAATATTTAGACAACCTCCTTTTTTGTTGTCTAGACAACTGAACTGATTTCCCAAACCTTAGCAAACACTCTTTCACAACACCAACTCTAAGAGACCTTGAGGGAATAAGATGAAAACATTCACAAGAAACAAAAGCAAGAACACTGAGCAGAGAAAGATAACAGGCCCCAGCTCCAAGAAATCTTCTGGAGACAGACTCTGGCATAACAAAGTAAAGGCGGGGTAGAGGACAGCAGCCTTGTAACCATCACACAGCAAAGTAATAACTAGCAAGAACTGATAGTTAATGAAGCAGAGATTGCTTGGTTTAAACCAAGACTGCATACTGTGAGAGAAAATAGTTATTTCCAAATTAATAATTTGGTGGTTATATATCACATTAAAACATTTTGTGTGCATTATATTGAATGTTTTGTATAAATTAGTACTGTTTTTAAATAAAATGAAAGGCCAGATGAGTCGCAATGCTAGATAATTAAATGTATCCCAAACCTTCCATTAACATAAGTGGTTCAATTTCACTCAAGACTTTCTCCTTAAAACTTATCATCCTACTTTGTTCATGGAACGAGGAGATAATTATTGAAAATGCTCATGCCTAAACTCTGTATTTTGATTCCTAAGTCAGTGTCTCCATGGTGAGGATGTCAGAAACAGATTTCTCGGGTAGCCCTTTTTGAGAAGGCTTAGGAGGTATGGCCTTAGTGGAGAAAGGACTTCAAGGTGGGATGGAGTTGATCATCTGCTAGAGGGGGTTGGCAGGGAGTAGGAATGGACTCTGGCTTCAAAGCCTTCATACCATTCCTAGTTTGTTCTCCCTTGTTCCTGCGTACTGAATTAAGATATGAGCTCTTTGGCCTGGTAAGGCTGCCCCTTCCCCCACTCAGGGGGAGGTGATCAAAGAACCAGCCACTGAGTTCATGTCAGAGACAGCCCTTGTTTCCCTTACTAGGGTACCCACTTGGACACTGAGCTGCCATGGGCTACATCTGTGCAGGGTTCTAGTGATCTCCATGCATGATTCTTGGCTGGAATATCAGTCTCAGAAAAAAACCCTAGGTCCAGATTTTTTTGGTTGTGTTGTTCTCTTTGTTCTGATGAGACCTGATAGTCTAGGGTCAGTGGGAAGGGGAGGAGGACCTCCCCTCTCAGTGGACTTGGGGAGGGGCATGGGAGGAAAAGAGGGAGGTAAGGTGGGCTTGGAAGGGGACAAGGCAGGGGTCTACAGCTGGGATACAAAGTGGATAAATTGTAATAAAGGCAAAAAAAGAGATATTAGCTCTTGGTTTGCTGCTCCAGCCGCCATGCTTGCTGGCAGGTGTGCTTTCCCGAACAGTGGCAGCTAGTTTCCATTCCAAGAGCAGTGTACCCTTTTGTTTGTCAGAATCTGTTAGTTTGCTTTTTAATGGCTGACATTTTAATCCGAGTAAAATGGAATTTCAATGTAGATTTGCATTTATAAGGTGGTTAGTGAGGCTGAATGTATTTTCATATTTATTGGGTCTTAGTATTTTCTCTTTTGAGAACTGTCCATTTCATTATCTCATTTATTTGATTAGGTTGTGTTTTTAGCTTGTCAAAATTCTTTGTATATATTAGTTATTAATCCTGTGTCCTGTATACAAGTGGCAAATATTTCCTCTGATTGTGAAGGCTGTGCCTTCACGTAATAAGCTGCCTTGATTGCTGTGCAGGAGTGTTTTAACTTCATGAGGCTCCATGTGTTAATTAATAGACTTATTTCCTGAGAAGAAAGACTACTATTCAGAAAATCCTTATGAATGACAACATCCTAGTGTTATTTCTCACGTTTTCTATAAAATTTCAGGGTTAAATAAGTGTCTTTGATCCATTTGGGGTTGTTGTGTGTGCAGGATGAAAAGCAGGGATTTAGTGTCATTCTTCCACATACAAACATCCAGTTTTTCCAGCACCATTTGTTGAAAAGGGTGTCTCTTTTTTTCTTTCAATGTGTGTGTGTTTGCATCTTTTTTCAAACACCAGGTAACTATAAGTTTATATCTGTTTCTTCTATTCTATCCACTGATCTATGTGTAATTTTATTCACTGTGGCTCAGTAATATTAGATGAAACTGGGTGTGATATCTACAGCATTATTCTTTTTGCTCAGGATTGCTTTTTCTACCCAAATGATGTGAAGGATTTTGTTGTTGCTGTTTGTTTCTGTTTAGTTTAGGTTTTCTTCCCCTGTTTCTATGAAGAAAGACATTGGGAAATTGATGGTATTGCATTGGTCATGTAGATTCCATTTGGAGGGTTGCACAATATTTTTTTTCATCTTTTTGATGTGAGTATACAGTATAACAAGAATGTATGTTTACCAACTTCTCTACAGGTATACACTTATGTATCTACTGATTTCACCTACTTTATTTTGAAGTCTTGCTTCCCATTCTGTTAAACAAAACAAAGTCCCTGGGAGGCCCAGACTCTCATTTTTCAATGTGAATATTCCAGAGTCTCTGGCTTTAGCATCAACATGGCAGCATGGGGAGTTTTGAAATGTTGGAAATCCTCTGCTGTCTGTTTCCCCTCACTTCAAAGAGGCAGGAGAGAAGCTAAGCATGCCCACACTCAGGTAATGAAAGACACATCCACATTGTGAAGAGACACGGGAAGGAGGAACACTTGCTGAAATAAGAGCTGAGCTGAGAGTGTATCCTGACACACAAGGGTACACCAGGAGAAGAATGCAGCAAATCGGGCATCAGGCATCATTGCGTGGTAAGACTGGGAAGGATTTGAGGGAATAAATGAATAAAAATGAGGACTTCCATTCTCTTCAGCAAGAGGCTCTTAAATTGCTGGCTTCTTCAAAAATATGAAGCTCATGATCATAACTGTAACACCATCATTAACTGATCCTGACAAAGTATCCTTAACCTACAACAGAGTATGCCTTTTCTCCAATAGCAAGCATGACTATGCCAAATGCTTAACTAGTGTGAGGGAAAGTGTGAGAGATTGGAAGGAAAGCCACTGACAATCATTATCTTGGCATTTTTTAGTAAATCAGTGATGTTTAAATCTCTGAATCTTTCTACCTCATATAGTCTAGTTAAAGAGCTTGTTTTCAAAATATCTACTCAAAAGATCTTAGATACTAGAAAGGGAAATAAATAAGAAAATGAGTAACTCACAGAAGCTTCACTTAAACAGAACCTTTTTTTTCCCATTTGGTAATTCTTAATCAAAAAGCAGAGATCCTACAAATTGGCACAAACCATCTGACGCTTACCACTCAGGACAAAGACCCATGCAGTGTTATATTGGACATATATATAATAGATCACTGTTCAGTGAGATGTTAGGCCCTAAATTTTTAGAGCGCTATCAAAATATTGTAATTTTCTAATACTAAGACATACTAAGTACATTTGGTTTTTGTTTTGTTTTGTTTTGTTTTAACTACACATGGCCCTTTAATGGATATTCAGACTGATTGATACTATGGGCATGTAATGGTATTTCACAAGTGTTTGTTCAAAGGAAAATAGGAAATGACTAAAACAGTTAAAGGTTCATTTGAAAGTGTATGTGTATATACATGTGCACAGAAATGTGTATACATACAAATGATGACATGTGAATATAAGCAATGGAGAGAAATTGTATTGTAAACGTCACTGTACTGAACTGATTCCTTATTTAGGAAATCTTGGTTACGTAACAATGGTATGGAAAAACAAGTGGCAGCTTGCTGCTTTACTTAGTTACCATACGATTTGGGGTGCCACCCAAGCTTTCTAGGAAATACGTCCTGAGATTCTCTGACACCTGGCATACAGTATGAAGCCACTGACACACAGATTTTAGCACCTGCTAAATCTACTTGATTAGTCTTTTTAAAGTCCTTTCTTCTTGCTTATATATCTCCCTCCAAGAATCTCTTTTAGAAGGTTGTCATTAAAAAAATAGGTCAAAGGTAAAAGGGCCAAAGCGCTGTTGGCTATTGTGCCGGAGGGGGGAATATCACGTCCTGCAGTCTCCTTCACTTTCCATTGTAACAGTATGATGTTCCAGCTAGCTCAACCAGTGAGTAGTGATGCTCACAGCATAGTACTTTTCTTACAGGTAACAGGCTAGCTAGTCAGCCTTTGCCAGAAAACTCAGATTTAATAGTTGATATGTATTCTACCTTTGAACTGCAGCTTTTTTTTTTTAAGAACTCTGTCAGCTTTACTCAGCAGCTATCTCTACCCAAAGGCATATCTGTTGTGGATTAAATGTCAATCCTTGCTTCTCCTCTTCCTGATCCCCTATGAGTACAGAAATAGTTCATAGAACGCAAAAAGTTATTTTTAGATTTGGTGGTATTAACCTGGAACATGAATTCTGGAGATTTAATTTAGGATTTTTAAGTGAGCAGATACACATCTGTTTACTGCTTAGTATAAAGTGAACTATAATTAAACTCAGAAAACAATGCTATAAAAACTAATATACAAAAGGTACTTTTCATGGAACTGTAACTTATTTACAATAAGACTATTCTGGAGGTAATTGAAAGATTCATTGTTTAATCACCTACAAAACTGCTTATTGCCCCATATATTCCTCCAACAAGACAAAGCAGGAGCAGCTCACGGTTAGAGTGGGAAGGAGGTAGATGTCTCAAAGTGAGCCCTGGATCCCCCTGAGGTTCTCAAGTAAGGGCATGTACTGAGCACTGGGTATGTCTCATGTGTGCAAGCTATAGGCCAGACACCATGTTTATGCCGCACTCCCTACGTGTGTTATTCTGAAGCCATGGCAGCAAAGTGTCCTGTAGAATTTTAATCAGGAGGGAAAGAAGCCGAGTTCCGAGCTCTGAGAGCCTATTCTATACTGAGAATCTACAAAGAACACCCTCTACGTTCCTATCGGGCAATTAAGCCTGGGGAAAATTTAAAAGCATATTCATGCTCACATCTTTATTTTACATTCCAACTCTTAATTTAAATTTAAGGCCTTGTTTTGATCACTGCCTTTTATAGAAAAAAATTGTTAAGACAGATAAGCTTAAATACAGAGAATTAAAAAAAAAATTATGCTTCCCATGGGACACACTGGATTGCACTCAACTGTGAAAGGAATGGCCAAGAATGTAGAAAGGGAACCAAGTTAACTCAGTTAAGAGAATGCCATTCGGATATTAAGACTCGAGATCAAGCCTCTGACAAAGGGCGAGAGTAATGATAGATCTGGGGGAGGTTGTTGAGACTTGGGGAGAACAAGAGCTCCACAAAGACCAAACTGAGCCGGGCACAGGGGTCTTGTAAGAGACGGTTTCTACAATCAAGGACCATGTGTGGATGTAGACTGGAACCCCCGCACGGATGGGGCCCATGATAACTTGGTGTAGGGCTGAAGACCCTATTCAGGGAAACAGGGACTGTTTCAGTCATGATCTTGATGGCTGACTCTTTGACCCTCCCCCATATAAGCCGGGGAGTGACAGACTGGCTAGATCCCAGGGGAGGACTTTGCAGCCAGCCCTGAGG
>CM053755.1:2220573-2250814 GCA_028658305.1 Pachyuromys duprasi
GTCCTCCCCTGATGGAGGGCTTGGAGGGGGCGGGGAAGAGGGAGATGAGGGAGGGAGTGTGAGGGTAGGAGGGAATGGGGGAGGGGGCTACGCCTGGGATTCAAAGTACCTAACCTGTGATTGAGATAAAAATAAATAAATTTATAAAAAAAATACATAAATGAGGCATTAAAATTTCACGAGATATTTTACATACCAGGAAATCATGTTTGGACATGTAAATTGTTACGGGAATTTTCTCTATAAGTGAAAATTAATTTCATTTCTACAAAAACTGTATTAAAAATCCTGGGAACCTTTTAGATCAACAAACATTTATTTTGAAATTGTTACTGACAAAGCAGCTCTTAAATACAATAATAGCAAAATCAAGTCTAGGAGACATGAGTGTATCAATGAAAGACACCTATGACCTTAAAGGTAGGTTGGGGCACCTACTTTATCTTTGTTTTACTAAATTAATTAGAGAAACAATGCAATTATCTGAATGTAGCATTAATATTCTTGAAGGCATTCCTTGTGAATCCATCAAACACAAACTCTGCTTTTACTTTGGATCTCCTAGCAAATCAAGATGTCATTAAAAATGTTAAGAACTACTAAATGTCTTTGAGGTTTTTGTATTGATCCAAGATGAAAAAAGAAAGTTACTGAAAACAGCACCATTTGCAGCTTGACCTCTAACACTAAATCTCAAATTTTTATGTGAAAAATGAAAAAATTCTGTCGGTCAAGGTACTACATTTTTAGCAATCCGAAAGGCATTATATGTAAAATATATTGTAACATTATAGTACATAATATTTTATATATTTGAAGAGAATAACTACTATACAAAAGTCAGCAGAACAAAGAGGAACTAGATTTTCATACATAAAATAGTAACCTCTGTAGTAACTTAGGTGGCTAAGGCTACTGATGGATATCACAGGCATCATCATGGGAAGCTAAATACAGTGGAAAGCTGCAGACATCTTCACCTAGAAATCAAACAGGATTACTAATGAAGTTTCAAATTTTCCTGAACTGTGCAGAAGGAAAGGCAGAGTGGAGAAAATAATTATCATGCTTCTCAATACATGTTGAGAAAAAAAATCAATATTTATTTTTAAACCATTTTTATCACTTGTAATTTTTCTCAATACATCACTTTGTATTTGGTATTATATAGTCAGTACCTGGTATATTACTCATAGTTAGGGTCTTCTGTCAGTGGATGGCTAAATGAAACTGGAAAAAATATGTTTAAATTCCTGCTAAAAATTATATATACATTGTATGTAATTTACCCTACATTAATCAATCCATGACCCCTAATCTAAGATAATACATAGGCACAAAAAACAGTTTTAGAACAAGCTTTACCTTCTTAAAAACTGACTTAACCCGACCCTTAATTGTTCTCACAGATGGATCAAAATAAATGTATAAAATAAACACATTTTATACATTTATTATCACCATTATTATGATTATTATTATTATGTCCCTTTCTAAACTTGATTTCTCAATAAGGACTTGAAAAGTACATTCTGTCTGTGATTTCTTGTTTTCTACTTTATCCTACAGGATTCTGACAATGCTGATACTATTAAATTAATGCAAGAGCAGGGTTGAATTCACATCTGAAGGTTTATTTGACAGTTTAAAATGTTACTATAATTTTAAACAGTTAAAGTGCATTTTATATATAATATGCATGTATTTCAGTTATATTTCTGGAGAATATGCACATTCTAAAAGTCCTTCTTTCTCAGTTATCTTATTTAATTTATTTTTCTTGACTATGTTTAATGATTAACATTGAATGATGAATTGCTATGGTAACATGAAATATCCTTGTTTTTTCCCCCTCATTTTAGAGGAAATATTCCTGATTTTTAAACCTCCAAATAATATTTAATATAGGTTTTTTGCTAGATGATTCATAAAATTAGAATAGAACTCTTTTTATAATCTCATTATATTTGTAAAATTAAAATATTAATAGAGATTAAATACTCTCAAACATATTTTCATCATGTAATAGGATGACAGGGATAATTTTTCCCAATCTGATAATTTATTGTTGAGAATTTTAAGCTGTTATGACTGCAGCTGTTATGCAACAATCTTCATATTTCATCCTTTCTGGTTTTCTTGATATTCTATTAAATTTTGAGATGTTCACATATGTATATACTACATTTTTACCATATACCCCACTCTCTCACTTATTGCCTCCCAGATATACCTCCCATCCTATCCTTCCCCACTTTGTCTTCTTCTCTTTCTTGATTTCTCTTTCTTCTTCTTGGTCACGGAATCCAGTTTGTGCTGCCTATATAATCATGAGTGTGGTGCCATCAGCTAGGGACTGGTTGACCTACCCAGGGCCCTATCCTTAATAAAACTGACTTCCTCCTCCAGAAGCCCTCAGCTGTCAAGGGGTTCTCACATAGGTGTGTGAGCTCACAAGTTCCCTCAGCTCCGTGCTGGGATCTGGACTGGCTTCATCCGTGCAGGCCTTTGCACAGGCAACAGCAGTGGTTCTTTCATGTAGAGAAGACGGTTCTAGTCTGGTTCTCTCTGGTCTCTAGCACTTACAGTCATTCTGCCTCCTCTTCTGAGATGGTCCTTTTTAGGAAAATAATAATCCTAAGTTCATCCCTGTGGTCTGTGGGCTCCACAACCATGGGACAGATGTACAGTATGAGGCATGAGTTTCCTTCTAGAGAGTGGGCCTTAACTCCATACAGAAAGTGGTTGGTTTTTTATGCCTCTCCTGTACACATGAGCATATCTTGCCACACTAATCATTATTGTATCCTATATGTTCACAACTGGGTAAGACTACTCTTGATGTTTCCCTTCTACTCACCTTCCCAGTACCCTCAGGTACTATGAAAACTAGCCCATAGGCAGGAAGCTAAAAATTACTGAGATTTATCTTACTCTAGTCAGAGTGGCTTATATTAATAAAATGAAAGATGCCAGGCAATGATGGCACACAGCTTTGATTCCAGCACTAGGAGGAAGAGGAAAGGGGATCTCTGTGAGTTTGTTTAAATAGTTAGTTCCAGGATAGCCAGAGCAACACAGAGAAACCCTATCTCAAAAATCAAACCAAAACAAAACAAAAAAAGAAAAAAAAAGAAAAAGAAAGAAAGAAAAAGAGAAAAAACAAAAGATAGCAAGTGCTGGAGAGGACATGGGAATAGGGAACCTACATGCACTCTTTTCAGCCATACTTTTTCACTTTAAGTGACAAGATCTTCTCAATACATGCCTATGCCTGCATTTTCAAGAGCAAAAGGCTTTAGAGAGATGTTGCATTTCTGTTTCCTCTTCTCTTACTATAGAGTCCACAATAAACAAATATAGTCAAATTAAGACTACTAGGTAAGGGGCTTGGAAGGCGGTTCAGCAGTAGTCCTTTATACAGCAAGCATGAGGCTAAGACTTTGACCCTCTTTACTAAAAAGAAACAAAATCATAACGTAAAGGTAATGTCTATGATGATTATTAGGTAAAAAGAGATATCTGGCTTAGTAAAATACAGTTTTAGAAGTAAAGAAGAGGCTCCCAATCATTTATGAGGTTTCTATTACTCTGATCTCGAAACAGCTAAATGGGGAATTGATCAGTCAACTGCAGAGTTTGCGTCCTCATGGCTCCAACTCACTATGAAGAAATGCCTAGAGAAGATCCATCACTGCGGATGAACCTGGACCCATCTGGCAGTCTTTGTAGAGCTAACCTGCCACTTTAGAAGAAATTTGAATGCAAGTTTGGCCAGGATAACATGTTTCTGGGAAGGAAAGCAGATTTCTGTAAGGAAAGGCCTCCTGCGCCTGCACCGCAAAGGCGGCTGTCAAGAGGAGTATCACAGAGCTGTAATCATGCCCAGTGGTCAGCACTTCCACATCCTCTTCTCTCACCTTTGTAACTTAAGGGCACCTGATGGCATCAAGCTTGCTTTATGGACAAGCAGCAGAGGCTTGCTGAAGCAAATCAATTTACCCAGCAAATTCATGTTTTCAAGCAGAAGAGCCCACAGTTCAAGTCAGGCATTTGTATATGAAAGAACTGTTACTCATTGACAAGAGGTAAGAAAACAGACCACAGACCATACAGTGCAAACATACTGTAAATTTAACCCTTATTTGATGCATAAAATTGGGAAAGAGGAGACCCAATTTAATAAGGATGATGTTTGATATCAAGACCAAAAATTACATACAGGAGGAAGGTCAGCAAAGGAAGAACAAAAGAAATCTATGCTGCCATATTCAAGGTGAAGCAGTAGAAGCCTTCACAGGCATTGCCCTGACATTGACACGCAGTATTTCTCGGAGCTTAACAAAACTGGAGTTACAGAAGATGGTCGAATGCATTATGGTCTCTTGCCGCTATGTGGTTTTATAAATTGTCCTACCAGTAGTAATTGACAGGGCAATGCCAGAAAAACACATGCCATATCATTTGGCACACAATTTATAATCATTTTCCCCAGAAACATGCAGTAGTTGCATAATTCACAACAACACATCTAAAGCTGTGTAATCACAGTATGGTCCATGGTGGGCAGTCGTTCCAGTCAGGGATGTCTGTTTACACCTCCAGTCAGGAAAAGACGGCAATGTCACCCTTTCCGCTTGTGCTTGTCCTGCTGACATAAGAGCTCAGCTTTAAGCCATCCTTCTTCTCCTTGTATTAAGCTATCCCTCGCTTTCCTTCTGTGCTACATTTATATATCTAATATGAAGTTTGCTTTTAAATTTTTGATTGGTATTTTTGCTAAGTTTTTAAAAACTGTGCTTTTTGTTTATTTGTTATTGTTATTGTTTTGATTAGACCTCTGTTTACAAGGCTGTATGGGTTTGAGTGCCTGAAGCCTGTTTCACCACATGAACTCAGTTATTTTTAGAATGAGGTTTTGTAGATTTGGAGCATCAAGATCACATGTAACATGTTAAAGAAAAGAAAATCTGTTAACACATATGATTTATTTGTCATATAATTTTTGGTTGTAATGACTTAACAGAATGTTCTGTGACTATTGGTTGCTGAGTTATCTACATATTAATTACACATTTCCAAATCACTTAGGACATCATTCAGAGAGCTTAAATGCTGAAACACAGCTTGAGCAAGGGCTGCTTCTCACCTTGTCTCTTAACAAGCTTGTGTTCGAGTCTAACTCTGAAGGGCTTTACCTTGTCAAAATGAGAAAAACAATATAAATATACGTGACCTAGAAAGAATGGTTTTATATCTCTTATTGGGAATACGGAGATTTTCTCACTGGGAATAGGGTAGAATATGGAATCATATTAATTTAGCATTTTTAATACCTTTTGAACTTTGTATCCTTTTTGGAAACTGATAATTTACATTCTTAACTTTTTATTTCTTCAAAAGAATGTACTTAATATCTTGCTTTTTGCAGTGTCTCCATCAATCGGACAGATTCATCACTAATTAGAGGATCGCATGAATTCAGAGCCGTCAGAAGCAGCAGCCTCAGGTAATATGAATCCAGGGGGTACGACCTGGTGTTTGGGTTTCCAAAACTTTTGATGAAACTTGTGGCAATTTTCATGCTTAATTGGGCTACAGGATCCTGTCTATGAGAGGGGAGAAAAATGAGGTCTTGTTTGAGTGGTTGGTTTTTAAAATAACTTCATTAATGATACCTGAAAGCATTAAAAGTCATTACAATGATGTCAATTTTCTGTTTTCCTTGTCAGATTTACTTTGCAAGACAAAAAAACTAACCCTTCAATCCACCTAGATAACTTATTTATTTCATGAAGACATATTTTATTGCTTATCAGAATTGCTTAAATATAAATATTCTTACTACAGACCTATTTGTCCTTGTTGGGTTTTTAGTCAACTTGACACAAGTTAGAATTACCTGGGAAGAACCTTGAGAAAATACATCCAGCAGGTTTTCTGCAGGCAAGCGTGTAGGCATTATTTTGATTGATGATTGATGTGAAAGGGCCTAGCTCAGTAGGAGTTGTCCTGGCTTGTATAATAAAAGCGGGCTGAGCAATCCATAGGGAGCAAGCCAATAAGCAGCACTTCTTTGTGGTCTCTGCATCAGTTCCTGCCTTCAGTTCTTGCCCTGACTTCCCTTCAGGGATTGTGATCAGCACTTGTAAGCCAAATAAACTCTGCCTTCCCCAAGTGGCTTTTGGTAAAGGTCTTTATCTCAGCAACAGAAACCAAAATAAGCCACCTAGTGTTGATAAAAAGCAGAGAGAAATAGAAAGACATTTTACACATAGGAAAAATACATTTTACCCCCTAACTTTGTTAATTCCTATAATTTCAGTATTGGATTAAGCTGGCTCCACTGTATAAACCGCATTTATCCGTCTATCCTAATATTTCAATGCTATCACTCTCCTGGGCTCATTTTTCTCTGCTCGCCCTACAATCGGCTTTATCTGTTTGGACAAGGTCCTTTACAATCTATCACAGCAGATTTGCCAATCTAGACTTTGCACATCCCTTTCTTCCCTCAGTTACACAGGAAGAACAGCTGGGTATCATCTAATGCTCTTTCTCCATCAATTAATCATCCACTTAGTCAAGAACCATGTGCTCTCTGTCTCCCTGCCTCATACAATTTCCAAAGCTATTTCCTCAGCTGCTTCCCCAGTTCAAATCAGCATTTGGACCGAAGGGAAGGCAGGACAGCCTCAATTATCTATTAGCCTCCTTGCTTATATTGCCAGCTTCATTCTACAGCCAGGATGGCTTTTCAAAAGTACAGATTCCTGGAAACGACCCAACTCTGTGAAATCTACTAACACCAACAACATAAAGCTACTAGCACAGACTTAAAATCATATGATCAAATTAGTCTGTTCTTATTTTCCTATTGTTGTTTGATGAAAACTCGGTTACCCATTAAGTGTTAAACCTATTCCAGATGATGGAACTATAGCAGTGGACTAGCATGTAGTCTTTGCATACAAGATTGTACTATTAGTAGGAGATTGTGGAAAACAACAAATAACCCTCAGGCCTTTATCCCTAGGAACTCAGCAGGGAAGCAGAAAGGTGTTAAGTTCAAGACCCAATTTCCAAATAAAAATATAAAGTCAAATAGAGGGTAGGGAATGTGGCCAATGGCAGAGAACATACACACGATGCCAAGTCCAATCCCTGAGGGAATAAAATGGAAAGATGAATGCACACACTGAACCCAAATAAGTGATTCTCAACAGATAAAAAGGTCAGTGAACCTGTAAATCTTGCTTGACCCCCAAAGCAAAGCCATAATGAGACCACTTCACTCCAGGATGAAAGGCTTCAAGAAAGACAGAAGATACCATGATTGGGAGGGCATTGGGCAAGGAAACCTTAGCAGGCTGTCGCTGATGTTATAAATTACTAGAGTCACTATACGGTAGAGAATGGAGGTTTCTCAGAATGTCTTAAAGAAACCATTTTATGTCTGACAGTCCCGTTCCTGCATTCAGCAGATGCTATGTGCAGAGGCCGAGGGAGGAGGGGCTAGGAAAGGCACACCAGCTGCCCACTTCGGTTTGGTAGGAACTGAAGTTCCGGATTCTACTGCGCAGACAGGTACTAAGAGCTACCAAAAAACACACTACAGGCTTTTCTAGGGTTTTCCAAAGCCTGAGCAAAGCACCTAAGTGTTTCCATAAAAAAACAAACAAACAAACAACAACAAAAAAAAACACTGGAGAAAGAGACGTATATTTTTTTCCTGATTTAAACATTGCAGACTGTGCATGCATAGAAACATCACATGGTAGCTCCTAAATGCATACTTTTTTATGTGTTTAAATATTGCTTAAAATCAATTTCAATTTAAGAAAAAAAAGAGGATTTCAGAATGATAGGGAGAGCCGAATGAACTAAAAAGTTTATTCATCAGCAGCCACATAAAGCCTTCACAGGTATGACATGAACCCCTGCTTTAGTTAGACTGAGTAAAGAAAGCTTATGAAGGGACAAGCAGAATGGTGAATGATAATAAGCTCGAATGCATGTAAACCAGAAGGCAGTCAGGAACAGATGAAGATGTTCTTAATTTAAAAAAATAAATAACTATAGCATGTTCTAAAAATCCTTGTTCTGCTCTGGTATCTCTCTGATAGCACACTTTATAAAATATCCCCAGCTTCCAATGGGAAGTCATGCCCACACTTCTGGGGTGTAACTGTTCTCCTATTCTTTTCCTCCAGTTTTAACAGTTATTTCTCTTGAGGATAGGTGATTCTGCTTATGAGTCTATTTAACTGCCTGGTCCAGGGTCTGCTCATTTCTGGATGGATCTCCTATTGCAGATCCTGCCCCTACAGTTAGAAGCTGAACCTTTACGCCAATCTGTGTTCAGCGTAAAAACAGTAACTTCATGATAAAGAATACACTGCCCCTCCACCGCTGAAGGGCATTCACCCTCACAAGTGATGGCCATCGCACTGATAGGGCAAGCCTGCTACCTTCATTTGTCTGTCTTTCTGCCACTTCCCCCACGGCTTCACTGAATAATATACAAAGGGAAAGAGAGGAAGTGAAATGCAAATTAGTCAGTTTTGATCACGGTGAGCCTCTCTCATAGAAAAAGGCAAGCTTAAAATTATTGGCTCAAAAGAGAATTATAAATTGTTGATGGGTGTCATTTATCCATGCTACTTCTAGTCAAAATTTGACTTAGATTACATGAAGAGAAACTGGGTACAAAGATGAAAAACCAGAAGGTAATCATAAGTGAAAAGGAGAGAATGCTGAAAGCCATGTGGGGTTAGACAGTGCAGGAGAACCGGTGAAAAAGTGGAGTCTGTCTCGACTTGAAGGGAAAACAGACAGGACAAAGCAACTCCCCTGTTCCCAACTGGTCACCTAGCAGGCTGTGGATGAAGAACACAATGGACAGGCAGGTGAACTGCTTGGTTCTGTGATTGTCTTCTTTTTCAAATAGCTAGAAATCTCTGAAGACTCTCCAGTCCCTACACACTTGTTCAAAGAGCCACTTCCACACGGTGCATGGCACACAGTTAGTGTTTTCCTGCTCACAACGGGACACGTAGAACTGAATTGTTTCTTCAGGAAATCTAGAAGAGAGACCTAATGGTGCCTGTAAACTCTCAGACACTTAAGCAAGGCAATAGCTAGCTATTTCCCATGAAGAACTCGGGGGTCAGTGAACCTCATCCTTAATTCCTGAGTACCTACTATGGAGCCATCCACACTGATGCGCCTTCCTGCACAGACACAATCCTTTATAGGCAATGTGCCCGTCAATACAATAGCGCTCATTAGCAAATGTACAAACACTTCTGTGAATATGTTAAGAGGTTTAAGAGAAATTAGCCTTTGTTTATAATCACAAGGTCTTGAGAATGTATTTTATTTCATGTGCTTTTCTGAAGACATAAAAATTAAAAATGAAGTTCCTCCCCACTCCCGGCTAAACTGCCTCATAAAAGTTCAAAATCTTTCTATTTCATGCACTGTCTTGTCCTTGTCAGAATCTTTTTGATGTGTTTTGTGGCAGTATATGTTTCTAGAGTTATTTTTATACATACAATATGGTAAATGATCCCTTTGAGCAGCTCTGCATTACAGTAAGGCAGTGAAGGCTGTATTAGTATTTTAATGGATAATTATTACACCAGGGGCATACAGACAGACAAAAGTAACTGCTCCATAAAAGAGGTCTTCCTGAATGCACCAGGTTATTGGGTGGATAATAGCATTTCTGGAATAACTGAGCCTTTGAAAGACATTGTAAGAAAGCTTTGGGTCCCTTTGAAGCACATGCTACTTTGGCAGAGAGAATGACTGTCTGGCAAAATCACTGCATAATTAACATTTCTGCTGTTTGCCCAGGGACTCTCTGTCCCACTTAGGATTCAGAGGGCACTCATTCCATGGGGTCAGCAACACTCAGAATTTACCTACTTACCAGTCCCAGGCAGAAGACTAAAAAGCTGACACTGAGAAGGGGAAGAAACCTGAGGATGCAATGGGAAGCAAATCTTTTAGAGATGCTAATGGTCAGGAGTCAGCGTTTCGCCATAGAACATAAGATGCTACTTCCAGAGATTTTTGTAGAATTCTCAAAAGATAAAGGTAAGGTTGTGTTAAAACAGAAGCTCTGGAGTGCCTGCCCAAATGAGCCTCTCCCAGAACTCAGCAGACTTAGGTCCAGCCCTTAGAAAAAGATGAGAGGCGTCCAACTCTCCTGCAGGGTACTGCTTCCCACCAAGGAGTCCAGGCTTTTGTGGGGTGATGAGAGAAAACTGAAGATTTAGCTGAGACGACACAGCACAGTTGATGGATAAGTGGAGCGAACTTGGAAACAAGAAAGCAGCACCGCAGCTGCCCAGAGCAGCCAGAGGAGACCGGGCTGCCCAGCCCGAGGCAAAGTTGCTTGACTCAGTGCTTGGGTTTTTTTGTTTTTGTTTGTTTGTTTGGTTGGTTGGTTGCTTTTCATCTGCAAACATAGATAATAAAGGTATCTATCAGCTTTGTCATGAACTTTAAGTGTTTCCTCACTTAGGAAAGTGTTTGATATTTATTCAACCAAAAATATTTGAATAGATGCAGTCTAAAGGACTTATTGAAAATTAGAACAGAAACCCAACCCAGATCTCACTAGGGCAGGAACCATTAAGCAGCTGTTAATCTAATGTTTTCACATATCCAACCAAATGCAACCTCACAGCCCTGTGAGGCAGCTACTTATCTCAGCATCATTTTACACACGAAGCATTTAAGACACAGAAAGTCATCTTAACATCGATAACCCAGACCCAGCACATGCTTGCAAAATCTCTATTTTTAGCAACTAGTCCAGTCCTGCACTCTTATATCCAGAAGGAGCAGAACACAGTTCAAGAACAGACTCTTATGAGGGAAATTCATTCAGGGTGCATGTGAGAAAACTCCAAGAAAACAAGACAAGAATCTGTGACCTCGGTTTCTTCAAGACACAGTATTGTACTTGGAATGCATTTTTGTGTTCCTCCCAGGTATAGCAGATAGGAGGGAGCTTACTTCAGCTGTTGTTATTCAAGTGCCTCTATTAAAACACATGTTTTTGTCTTGTGTGGTTTGTCCTTGTGACTGAACAGTTTACTCATGTGATTCTTCTTAAACTTCAAAGTATAAATGGGCTGATGCTCTGAAAAAAGTTGGCAATTTCAGGAGCCTTTAGTCCGCCTCATCTTTAGGTTCCACACTCCCGGGTTCAAACAGTCAGCTACAGCAATAAACACAGGAGAGCCCTCATTCACGATCTTTCTGGAAATGGGGGTGAGTGTCCATGGGCTCTAATTTTTTAATTATTAGGACATTTGTCAGTATATGAAACCCTTCCCAGGCTACCTGATTCCCCCAGGTGGAAGCAAAGGGAGGCACAGGGTGACTCTGAATTGTCAAGGTGTTGATGATGGAACAGTCCTCGCCAGTTGTCCCACGGGCTCCCTCTGCCTTCACACACGTGTTTAGAATTAGGAGTACTGCCCCACCATCCAGCTGTAGTAGTTTGGGCAGTGTACACAGGCTATTGACTGTACAAGTGTGGAAGATGCCATAGTACAAGAGCACACAGCTGTGTATAGTAGTTAATCTCCTGGTGGGCTATGACCGTCACTGTCATGAATCTGCACAGCTGTGATCATCTCCAGGTAACCCCTAGGAGATCTGACGTATAACACTCCTTCATGCAGGGTGTAAGGGAGTCCCCAGGCTCATAAGATCAAGAGCCTGCATACCATCATACCATCTTCATGAGGTCTCACTTTTCCTTATGTTTATATGTAAGGGAAACAATTGTTAATGTGGGACTCTTTGCAAAGGTCGGCCTCAGCTAGCTAGATTCATGGAATATTGTTTTTGCTTGGTTGAAGCTTTCCATCTCTGAGGTAAAAAGCTGCTCACCAGCAAAAGTCCTGCAACAGTCGGCTACTTGTCCTCAAGGTTTTGCTCTGGTGTCTGGTTGGAAGGCTCAGTTGCTCTGTGTTGAACCATTGAGGAAAACTTAACTAACAAAGCCAGCCATCATGCAGCCACAGTGACTTCAAGAACAGTTCTAATCCACAGACCCTGCTCCATCCATCCATGACCATGGCCAGCTCTGCTGGAGTACCCTCAGGGGACGTGATTCAGGGGGTGGGCAAGAGGAGATTGCTACTGTTAAAAAAATGACAAAGTCGCTAGGTGGGTAGGATGAGAGTCAGCTCACGCCTTTCACCATTCTTGTTTTTGTCTTTAGTGAAGGCTCACCTACCTTAGTTTCTCTACTCTGCTCAGACAGCCTTGACTGCAGCATGATGAGACCAAGTGAGTCTTCCCCATTTGAGTTACCTGGGAACACCTCAGACTCCCTGAGCGTAGAGCTCTGGGTGGGAAATCCCAAGCTTAATTTTGTTAGTACTCCTCAAAGAGGCACCAGGCGCTATATCCTAGGGACCAACACAGGCTCATTGTATTCACAAGAGTGCAGAGAACACCCCAACTAAACCTAGAAGCTGAATGTGCCATAATCATTTCTTTTTCATTTGTCCTTTCAAATGTACACCATTCTTAAATACAAACATCGTTTCTTAAAGCTTCTCAAATTTAACTTCAAAACAGTAGGAACAGATAGATCTAGATGTATACTGATTTATGTATTCCCATGGCAATATATATTTTCCATTTAACAAGACCTAAAAGGGTTTCTGATCATCTTAGGGCAAGGTTTCATAACAGACTGTCAGCAGACAAAGTATTATGACTAGTTTAATGGATGTATGCTAGAGAGCCAAGGGTGTTCAACTGCATAAACAAATAAAATGTTGAACCTTTCAATGTTTTAAGGAATGTATACTGAAAAAAATGTCCAAAACTGTTTGGGAACATAGTCTTACAACTACTTTAAGCACTTTATTTACCCTGCAGTTGGCTGCAAAACAGCTAAAGTAATTCAGGTTTTCAGAAAATGCTAGCAAGGCTTCCTTAGAGCACTCGCACTTGAAAGCAGCTCAAGCTGTATTGAAGCCTCAAATCATGGAGTGCTTCACATGGATAGTCCTGCCTCAACAGGGAACAGCAACAGGCCCTCAGTGCCTCTGCAGATACAGGTCAGACTTGGAACTCTGGCTTGACACTGCTTTGCAACCTAAAGCAATAAGGACAACCTTCTGTAGGATTTTCCAAAGACATGTAAACAACAGAAGACAGGGATGTGAAAGCAGCTCCAAGCATTACCATACCACCTAACCTCTCCTTTAGAACAACCTGGAAGCATGGCCCTCCTAGGCAAGCCATTCCCTACAAAGGGGGATTAGCCACCAAGTGGGCAATGAGGCAAGCACTCAGGAGTACCCACCTACCCTTTTTATTTTATTTTTTCCCTTTTTCATCTTTCACACTATTCTTTGAGTCCTCAAAATACAACATTGTGAAAAATGATCCCAAACCACATATAAGTAGGCTACTTATGAGGGTCATGTTGGAAACAGATGCGTTTTCTTCTGTGCCTTTAGAATCTGAATTACTTCTGCTTTTTTTAACTTTCTTTTTTCTTGAGGTTGTTTGCACCTGACAGCATATCATGGGACCTGCAGGCTAGAAGTGTTATGCGTACTATAGGAAAACACTGCATTGTGTTCTGTGATTTCACCAGGACTAAAATCCATTAATGCAAAGGTTTCCCAACCAAAGGACTTTGGGACTATTGACTAGCAAAGCCCAGAACCAAAAACAGGTTTGCTGAAAGAGCACTAAGTCTTAAATGTTTTAAACTTTAAACATGGATATTTGGTTTTAGTTCAAGGCCATTGTTAAAGGAACCATTATATAAAAATATTGTTCAGTGCTTGCTCAAATATTGCTCTTTCCTGACTGGAAACTCTGAAGAACAAAAATACAATGCTTTGTTTACTCTTCTGTTTCTCTTCTTTACTTGGAACAGAAAGCACCAAATGCAGAGCGAGTGAGTGTAGAGTTAAAGCCATGTCTTCCATAGAGACACAGGTTGCCATCTGATAGACTCCCCATAGATGCCAAAGTTGATGGTGAACAGAGTTGATGGGTAGATTTTTATTACTAGCAAAACCCTGGGGTTAAAGAAAACAAAAACCAACAAGACTCAGGCAACAAAAATACCCAGGGAAATAGAACTTTTGAATAAAGAAGATGCAAAGCTGAAGACAGGCACAGTACCATTGTCTGTCCAAGAACAAATCATCTGTGCTGACATGAAACACTGCATGATAAAAAATGATGTCTCTGGGCAAGTTATCTTGAATCTGTACCCTGTGCATGTTCAGAATGGATACCACGGGGCATCAGTAGCCTGTTTTCCAACTGGAGCCATCACTAACAATCAGTCAGGAGTCAATATCCCATGTATGCTCATGTCATACCCTTCAAGGTAGAATATTTCCTGGGATATTCCCCAGAAGATACAATTGTGTAGCCAATATCAAATAGACCTAAAAACATGCATACACATAAATTTACAGATTGAGCAGTTTTATTTATGTACTTAGGAATATATATCTGTATACACATATCAATATTACAATTAATGAAAAACAGAGGCCCTGAATTTGAAAGAAGGCAGTGAGGGGCATATGAGATGGTTTGAAGGTAAGAAAAGGAAGGGGGAAATGATGTTATTATAATCTGACAAAAAGGAAATAATTAAAAATATCACCAGACTATCTGCTCCATGGGGTAAGTTAACTAGCTTATGTTGAGAGGAATTTTCCTTTGGTAAAATGAATAGTGTTTAAGAGAGATAGATTTCCAGGAAGATAAAACATGTCTGTCTGCCTTCCCATGAACAAGAGTCCCATAGGCCACCAGCCTAAGAGCCCTGTAGGTCCAGAGGATGTCTCCAGGCTCTGCTTCTACATTACTACTGTGATTTCTGGCAAGGCTTTCATGAGATTATTAACAGAGGTCCTAAATGGGTTAGGAGTGTGAAAACTGCAGTCTAGGAGAAGGGGCCTCTATTTCTGGAAGCTTCTGACATTTCACAGGAAAGCCTGACAGTTATAAATTTCAATTCAAGAATAATGGAAAGTTCTTTCCCTCCCTCAGGTTGGAAAAACAAGGCATTTATTGCTTTCTATTTCTCATGTACCTGGTGTGATACAATAGCACCACCCTACACAGAGTTGGTTGTGGGCTTCTTTACCTTAGTCTTTGTAACTTCACAGGCCTATGCTCGTTAATGTGCAGCAATGGGTTTGGCTTTGTTTCCTGATAAATTTAGGGTTCAAAAGCATGAAAGTGGTGAGGTCTAAGTATCACCTGAGAATGTCTCTCATGAGAACATCACTCTGTTCTATGGACTGCTTGGGTCAGATCCTACATCCCTGCACAATGGTGGATGTGCCTGACAATCCCTTGATCAAGCACATCCTCAACACACAATTAAACGTGGCGGTCCAGCTCTTCTGAGCCCCAGCCCCAGCCCTTTTTACTATGCAGACGTGGGTTGGTAGCAATATTATCAAGGAAGATTCAGTTATTTGAGATAACTTGGAAGCACACACACCTGTCATTCACAAACATTTCCTACACCACACTTCTCACTGCCCTAACAAGACCCCCACAAACTGAACAGTTCCTGAGGTGTATTAATTTTGCACGAACTTTTTCTACCTGAATAACTTCAGCGAATACTGCTGAGGAGGCTGCAGAGCTACAGAACAGACAGCACAGCTTCTGGAATAAGATGTCTCATGCTACGGAACCTCCAGCCTGGAAATGTGCGGAAGGAGTGTCATTCCGTATTTTGCTATGATATGTGTTATTCTGAAGATCTATTCTAGTATGGCCAGCAGGTTCACTACATTAAAACTTACAAATTGACATTTACAATAACACATAATCTTAATACCAAGCACACTGTCAAAAAAGACTCCACATGATTTGACAGTTACATATGCTGTCTTATTTAAAAGCTAATTATTTTAATTTTAAGATGCTGAAAGGTTTCCTAGCGAAAGACATTGACTTGTTTTTTGGTTATTGTTCTGCTCGTCTGCAAGAGGAAAGCTAACATTTCTAACTGATGGACAGCAGTGAACTCCCTCTATCAAAACCTTCTTGGCAGTTTCGAAGGCAGAGCTGGGTCAGGGGACCATGAAAATATGACAAGTTTACTAAGTGGGGCACCTGGCTTCTAGAGCCACTGAAAGAAGAAAAATGGAGGAGTTCAAAATTATTTGACATCTCAAAGTTTCTCAGTCGGGGCAATCTAATGTAAACTAGAAGCTTTAAGATAAATAATTCTATTTATTAAGAAAAGCAGAGTTGAAATTTATGGGTGTTTTTATATGTGGGAGTAAATAATACACACCTTACAGAAAACAGTGCTTTAAAGAAGATAGAAGAAATGCAAGCCATCATGCCATTTAGAATATGCCTTAAAATCACTACTCCAAATCTCTAGCATGTATTAGCAGTGGTTTTAGGAATGTGAATATGAGAATAAAGATGGCCTCTAAGAGAACATTTTTTTTTAATCAACATTTTTTCCCTTAAATCAGTGAAGGGTTTTATTCTTGCTGCTTTGGCATTGATATTGTAAGTGTTCATCTTGTTGTTTCAATGTGAAAATAAACTCAAAGAGCAAAGAAAAATGTATTTATTTCTTCCATACTTTAAAGTGAATTAGGGCACTGCTTCTGAAACTGCACATAAAACAATTAATTTGTAAAAGAACCCGAGAGGGCCATAGTTAGGATCAAAGATAGGACAATTTATCCAGCCAAGGAGAGGAGCTAGGCATATGAGAATCATCACTTTCCTGAGACTCATAATCAAACTTTGGGCAGAGTGCAGGGAATCATATGGAAGAAGGGGGAGATAGAAAGACCTGGAGGGGACAGGAGCTCCACAAGGAGAGCAACAGAGCAAAAATCTGGGCCCAGGGGATCTTGCAGAGACTGATGAATCAACCAAGGACCATGCATGAAGAGGACCTAGATTCCCTGCGCAGATGTAGCCCATGGACTGCTCAGTCTCCATGTGGGTTCCCAAGTAAAGGGAGCAGGGGCTGTCTCTGGCATGAACTTGGTTGCCTGCTCTTTGATCACCAACCCCTGGCAAAGAACCCTTAATAGGCCACAGAGAAAGAGGATACAGACAATACTGATGAGACCTAATAAGCTAGGGACAGATAGTAGGAGAAGAGGACTTGCCTTATCAGTGGACTAGGGGTAGAGGGAGAGTGGGACCAGAAGAAGATGAAGGAGGAGGTTACAGCCGGGATACAAAGTGAATAAATTTTAATAAATAATAATAAATTTTTAAAAATCATCACTTGAGATATACTAGCTAAAATATGCTGTAGGGCAGGAGTGGGTACGTGGGGGATCCCACAATCTCCTAACAAGCTTAGTTATAAGTAGATGTATGGCAAGTGGCTCTGGGAAGAGTAAGGTACGGCATAATGAAACCACTGCTTATGGAGTAGGGAGGAGACACTCACAGTGTCCATTAAAGTCTACCCTGTAAAACAGTAATATACAGTAAAACAACTAGGAAGGTATCTTAAGGGTTTATCACTTCCATTTTAACTCTACTTTATTTATAAATTTATTTATGCAGTTTAACAACCACTGAAAACAATCTCTGAAAATTTAAGTCTTCATCCACAAGCCAGAACCTGACAGCCCTCATGTATGCTAGCTACAACAATCATTTCATGTTGCCTAGTTTGCATCAGTATGGTACAAAAGTAACAAAGGGACAGGGTCCTACTGGATATTCTTATCACTGTTGTGTGGTGATGGGATAATGTAAAAAATATCTGTATTATAAGAGGCTCTAACTTTTGTTGGACCTCAAAGCCAAAGTTAGTAACACACCTTCATGTCACTTAAAACTGCTATCCTACTGTGTACTCTGGCTCTTGTGTTTAGCCTACTTTTAAGAGAACAATGTAACAATCATTCTTACTTGCCTTGGATTTCCTATTAAATCAACCTTTACAACCCAAGCTAACGCATAGCTGCAAACTTGTTACACACGTTCCATGCACTTGTCCCAGATAATGCACATGTATCACTTGCTGAAGACAGCAGATCCAGAAGTTCAAAGCAATTTCTTAAAATGAATATCCATGATAAATGTTAAACACACATTTGGATGCTTGTAGTGCTGTTTGTTATCTGGGTCACTTGGGGTCAACTGTAGTCAGTAACTTAACCCCTAAGAAAACTCTGTTAAAGATGTGTTACATCCCTCATTCCATCCCTTGTGTTGTTTTCTCTGCTGTTTAATAAAGAAAAAAAACCCAGCCCACTATTAGTATACACACAGAGAGACACACAGACACAGGCGCAGAGAGTGATCCACAAGACAGCTTTCAGGCAGGCAAAAATTCAGACTCACGTAACGGATGGATGGAGAATGGAAGACACAGGAGGCGTGATGAGAGAGGTCAGGCCTGGCCTTGCTCTTCCAAGCAGAAGAGCTTTTATTTCTTTCCTTAACTCAATACTCACGCATTGACTCATCATTGCACTGATGCACTCATGACTCAGAGTTAATTACTGATGTGCTTAATTCACACACTTTTTTTCTAAGTAAATGAAGCAGAAATTTACTTTTTGATACTTTGATTCTAAAGGATTATCTTGTTCTCAAATTTCTTCTCAAGGTATCTCAAGGAAACAAATGACCACTACAAATACACCATGGTAAAGGTACATTGCTCTTAAATAGAACAGTGCAGGTTCAGACACTGAGAAGAACATGGTTTGAAAGAAGCATGGGTGTGTGTGAGATGGTGTATATTTTTGACTCATGAGCATTTATGGTGATGAGTCAAAGGGAGTACTAGTTCTCAAACTCTAAGTAGTATTTGCCACAAAAGAATCCAAAACAATACATATTGTTAATTCCAGAAATAGCCAGATAATTTTCTAATACTTTCCGCTTCCCCCAAATAACAAAGAAAAAAACATTTAGAAGATGCATTATCACCTCTCAGGGCTTTGGGATGCTGTATTCTCCTGGAGATTAAATATTAGTCAAATGATCTAAAGTGTTGGAATTTCCTTCTTAGTGGGATGCTACTCATTAGACATGGTTTCCATGGATAGGGACACAGGGAAGTAAAAGTTCCCAGGGAACTGTCCAACACAGAAATTAGATACAGAGTCATAATTTAAAAAGTTAATTCTTGGAAGTGTTGCTTGGGGACAGGACAAGATGGATGGTGGCACCAGGAAGACGCTGCTTCTGAGCTGCAGAACAACATTTTTGGTACAGCAACCAAGAGCCTGAACTCTGGGCCCTAAAACAACAGCGATCGTGTTTCCCAGGTGAGAGGAAACCCCACGGTGTGGGAACCAGCCTGGTCCACTCCCAGGACACCCAGCCAGAACCCAGAAGAGATCCTGGTCACGCAGGCACTTGGTCGCCAGACCAGAGCCACAAGCCTGCCTGCACTGATCACCTTCCCAGGCTGAATGGTGGGCACAAAAACACCAGAGACTGGGAGTCCCAGTCACAAGAAAAATTCACAGTGAAGGAAGGAAACAGGATTGACCTAAGTCACCCAGCCTTCTCCAGAAAAAGGTCCCGCAGAATGGTGGGTGCATGCCACCATCTCTGAACTAGGCTCCACTGCAAGCACAGAGACTTGCTGCGTGCCCAACTCTCAGTCACAGAAGAACTGTGCACCTCAGAGCATAAGAGACTGGGAGTCCCTGTTGGGAGAAAAAAACCCACAGGGAAGGAAGCAAACGGAGACCAACTTAGGTTACCCAGTATTTCCCTGGAAAAGGTCCCCAAGATCGTCAGGTGCATGTGCTGCCAGCCCAGAGACCTGCTGTGCACCAACTAGCCTTTTGCATGAGAGCTGTGCTCACCTGCCACTGACTACCACTTAGGTACTGGGGCACAGAGCTCCAACCTCAGACCTACATAAGCCTGGGATCCCCGAGATTAACACCCAGATACTGCTCCAAGGGGCAATCAGTTATCCCTAACAAAACTGATCAAACCACGGGGCACCCAGGCAATAGCTGCAGCTCACTAAATTTACAGCAAGAAACCCAGAAACAGGGCAGCTGTTCCCAGGTCTTCTCCAGGTGAGAAGAGAGCACACTTGACTAACAAGGACCACAGTTACCACTCAGGTCTCTATGCCTGAGGTGTGCTGTGGCAATTCCTGAAAAACACTGGCCATTCAGTGACTATACCCAAAAAAGCTGAGGAGGCTTCCTTCAGGAAAAACAATCTTCCTGCCAAGGGGATTCTCTCCACCACAGGACTCCAGGAACCACCAGAAACTAACACCCAACACCTAAGATAGCCCAATGGGTAGAGGCCAGTGTAAAAGCTCAACAAACAAAAGACAGAGCAATACGGCATCTCCAGAACCTAGTTATCCAGGGGCAAGCAGCCCTGGATACCCCAATATAACTGAAATCCAAGAAGATGACCTAACATCTATGCTTATGAAGCGGATAATAGAGGAAACAAATAAAATGCATAAAGAACTAGAGGAAGATAGAGTTAAACATATCATCATCATCTGTAATGAAATACAGCAAGATAAAGACAAACAGATTATGGCCATCCATAAAGAAATAGAGGAAGATAAAGACAAACAGATTATGGCCATCTGTAAAGAAATAGAGGAAGATAAAGACAAACAGTATGTGGCCTTTAGAGAGGAAATACTTAAAACACTGAAAAAAATAAAAGAAACACAGGATTGTTCAAACAAACAGCTGAAGGAATTGAAGGAAAAACAGGAAAATACGGTCAACAGGTGAAGGAAATCAACAAAACAGCTCAAGATCTGAAGATAGAATTGGAAAAATTAAAAAAAAAACACAAATGGAGGAAATTATGGAGAGAAAGAACTTAGGGAAGAAAACAGGAATTACAGAGGTAAGCATAACGAATAGACTAAAAGAGATAGAAGAAAGGATCTCAGGTGTGGAAGATACAATGGAAGAAATCGATGTATCTGTCAAAAAAAATGTTAAATCTAAAAAATCCCTGACACAGACTGTCCAAGAAATTCAAGACAACATAAAAAGACAAAACCTAAGAATAATAGGAGTAGAGGAAAAAGAAGATTCCCTCTTCCAAGGCCCAGAAAATATTTTCAACAAAATCATTGAAGAAAATTTCCCCAACTTAAAGGAGAGGCCAATAAGGATACAAGAGGTCTACAGAACACCCAATAAATTAATTAGACCAGAAAAGAAAATCCTCCTGCCACATGAAAACAGTAAGTATACAGAACAAAGAAAAAATACTAAAAGGCACAAGAGAAAAAGGCCAAGTAACATATAAAGGCAAACCCATCAGAATCACACCTGAATTCTCAACAGAGACTATGAAAGCCAGAAGGGCCTGGGCAGATATCATGAAGACCCTAAGAAAACACAGATGTCAGTATAGGCTATTATACCCAGCAAAATTCTCAGTCCTCAGAGACAGAGAAAACAAGATATTCCACAACAAAAAGAAATTTCAACAATATCTACACATAAATCCCGGGTTACAGAAGATACTAGAAGGAAAAATATAACCCAAGAAAATTTACAACTTTCAAGAAAACCCAGGAAATAACTAACCTCGGTACAGTAAAACAAAAAGTGGCCAAGCACACAAACTTATTCCCACAGGCAACATCAAAATCAAAGGATCTAACAGCCACTGGTTATTAATCTCTCTCAACATCAATGGACTCAATTCTCCAATAAAAAGATACAGACTGACAGAATGGATGTGTAAACAAGACCCAGCAATCTGTTGCATATGAGAAAAACACCTAAGTCACAAAGATAGACACTACCTGACGGTAAAGGGCTGGAAGATGGTTTTCCAAGCAAATGGGCGCAAGAAACAAGTAGGAGCAGCCATTCTAATATCCGATAAAATAGGCTTTCAACCAAAATTAATAAAAAAAAAAGATGGGGAAGGACTTTTCATATTCATCAAGGGAAAATTCCGACAGGAAAAGATCACAATCCTGAACATCTATGCCCCCAATACAAGGGCACCCACATTTGTAAAAGAAACAATGAAAAGCTTAAACCACACATAGATCCCCACACATTAATAGTGGGAGACTCAACACCCCACTCTCAACAAAGGACAGGTCAACAAAACAGAAATTAAACAAAGAAAAAATGTCTCTAACAGAGGTCATGAATCAAATGGACCTAACAGACATTTACAGAACCTTACACCCAAACACAAAAGAACTTACCTTCTTCTCAGCACCTCATAGAACCTTCTCCAAAATAGACCATATGGTTGGTCACAAAGTGAGCCTCAACAGATACAAGAAGATTTAAATAATCCCTTGTATTTTATCTGATCACCATGGAATAAAGCTGGACCTCAACAACAACAGAAAGAGCAAAGATCCTACCAACACATGGAAACTGAACAACTTGCTACTAAATGACAGCTGGGTCAGGGAAGATATAAAGAAAGAAAGACTTCCTAGAATTCAATGAAAATGAAGATACAACATACCCAAAGTTACGGGACACAATGAAAGCAGTGCTAAGAGGAAAGTTCATAGCACTAAGTGCCTTCAAGAAGAAACTCCAGACTTCATTCAAGCAACTTAATGGCTCACCTAAAAGCCCCAGAAAAAAAAGAAGCAGACTCATCAAAAAGGAGTAGGAGTAGACACATGGAAACAATCAAACTCAATGCTGAAATCAATAAATTAGAAACAAATAAAACAATTCAAAGAATCAAGGAAAACAAGAGCTGGTTCTTTGAGAAAAATCAACAAGATAGACAAACCCTTAGCCAAACTAACTAAAAGGCAGAGAGACACCATCCAAATCAACAAAATCAGAAAAGAAATGGTAGACATAACAATAGACACTGAGGAAATCCAAACAATCATTAGGACTTACTTCAAAAGTCTATATGCCACAAAATTTGAAAATCTAAATGAAATGGACAATTTTCTTGATTGATTCCACTTACCAAAGCTGAATCAAGTCCAGGTAAATCAAATAAATAGTCCTATATCACCTAAGGAAATAGAAGCTGTCATCAAAAGTCTCCCATCCAAAAAAAGCCCAGGATTCTATCAGACCTTCAAAGAAGAGCTAACTCCAGTTCTCTTCAAACTATTCCACAAAATAGAAACAGAAGGAACACTACCAAACTCATTCTATGAAGCCACAGTCACCTTGGTACCTAAACCTCACAAAGACACAACAAAGAAAGAGAATTTCAGGCCAATCTCCCTTATGAACATTGATGCAAAAATACTCCACAAAATACTTGCAAACCGAATCCAAGAACACATTAAAGATATCATCCACTATGACCAAGTAGGCTTCATCCCAGGTATGCAGGGGTGGTTCAATATATGGAAATCCATCAATGTGATCCACCATATTAACAAACTGAAAGAAGAAAACCCCATGATAATCTCCTCAGATGGCAAAAAACATTTGACAAAATCCAACATCCATTCATGTTTTAAGTCTTGGAGACATCAGGGATATAAAGCACAAACCTAAACATAATAAAGGCAATATACAGTAAGCCTATAGCCAACATCAAACTAAATAGAGAGAAATTTAAGGCAATCCCACTGAAATCAGGGACAAGGCAAGGCTGCCCACTCTCTCCATATCTCTTCAACATAGTTCTGGAAGTCCTTGCTAGAGCAACTAGATAATTGAAGGAGATCAAGGGGATAGAAATTGGAAAAGAAGAAGTTAAAGTATCACTATTTGCAGACAATATGATACTATACCTGAGTCACCCCAAAAATTGTACCAGGGAACTCCTACAGCTGACAAACACCTTCAGCAAAGTGGATGGATACAAAATTAACTCAAAAAAAATCAATAGCCCTCCTGTACAGAAAAGACAAAAGCACTGAGAAAGAAATTAGTGAAATAACACCCTTCACAATTGCCACAAAAGCCATAAAGTTCCCTGGTGTGACCCTAACCAAACAAGTCAAAGACTTGTGTGAAAAAAATTTCAAGTCTCTGAAGAAAGAATTAGAAGATATCAGAAGACGGAAAGATCTCCCATGCTCATGGCTTGGCAGGATTAACATAGTAAAAATAGCAATCTTACCAAAAGCAATCTATAGATTCAATGCAATTCCCATCAAATTACCAACACAATTCTTTACAGATCTTGAAAGAACAATTCTCAACTTCATATGGAATAACAAGAAACCCAGAATTGCTAAAACAATCCTCTATGTTAAAAGATCATCTGGAGGTATCTCCATCACTGATCTCAAGCTGTACTATAGAGCAACAGTAATAAAAACTGCATGGTACTGGCCTAGAAACAGACTGGTGGATCAATGGAACTGAATAGAAAATCCAGAAATAAACCCACAGTTATGGACATCTGATTTTTGACAAAGATGCCAAAACCATACAATGGAAAAAAGATAGCATCTTCAACAAATGGTGCAGGTCTAACTGAATGTCTACATGTAGAAAAATGCAAATAGATCCATACTTATCACCCTGCCCCAAACTAAAGTCCAAGTGGATCAGAGACCTCAACATAAAAGCAGACACATTAAATTGGTTAGAAGAAAAAGTGGGGAAGAGCCTTGAAGTCATTGGCACAGGAGACCACTTCCTGAACAGAACACCAACAGCACAGGCTCTAATAGCAACAATCAATAAATGGGACCTCATGAAACTGAAAAGCTTCTGTAAAGCAAAGGACACTGTTTTCAGAATAAAACGACTGCCTACAGATTGGGAAAGAATCTTCAACAACCCTGTATCTGACAGAAGGCTAATATCCAGTATATATAAAGAACTACAGAAGTTGAAAAGCAACAAATCATGAAATCCAATTAAAAAATAGGGAACAGAGCTAAACAGAGAAATCTCGATAGAAGAATATTGAATGGCAGAGAATCACTTAAAGAAATGCTCATCGTCTTTAGTCATCAGAGAAATGCGAATCAAAACGACCCTTAGATTTCACCTCACACCCATCAGAATGGCTAAGATAAAAAACTCAAGTGACAACACATGCTAGAGACGTTGTGGAGACAGGGGAACACTCCTCCATTGCTGGTAGGAATGTAAACTTCTACAACCACTCTGGAAGCCAATCTGGTGCTTTCTCAGACAACTAGGAATAGCACTTCCTCAAGATCCAGCTATACCACTCCTAGGCATTTATCCAAAAGAGGCTGAAGTACACAATAAGGACATTTGCTCAACCATGTTTGTAGCAGCTTTATTTGTAATAGCCAGAAGCTGGAAACTACCCAGGTGCTCCTCAACTGAGGAATGGATACAGAAATTGTGGTACATCTACACAATGGAATATTACTCAGCAATTAAAAAAAAAAACAAAGCTATCATGAAATTTGCTGGTAAATGGTGGGAACTGGAAAGGATCATCCTGAGTGAGCTATCCCAGAAGCAGAAAGACACACATGGTATATATTCACTCATATAGTCATATAATATACGATGAACTTACTAAAATCTGTACACCTAAAGAAACTTATTAAGAGGGAGGACTCTGGCTAAAATGCTCAATCCCCACCAGAAAGACAAAGCAGATGGACATTAGAAGAAGAAAACAGGAAACAAGTTAGGAGCCTGTCACAGAAGGCCTCTGAAAGGTTCTGCCCTGCAGACTATCAAAGCAGATGCTGAGACTTAGGCCAACTGTTGGGCAGAGTGCATGAAATCTCATGAATGATGTGGGAAATAGTAAGATAGGGAGAGGACAGGAGCTACACAAGGAGAGCAACAGAACAAAAAAATCTGAGCACAGGGGTCTTTCCTGAGACTGATGGTCCAACCAAGTACCATGGAAAGAGAAATCCTAGAACCCCTGCACAGATGTAGCCATGGCAGTTCAGTGTCCAAGTGGGTTCCATAGTAATGGGAACAGGGACTGCCTCTGACATGAACTGATTGGCCTGCTCTTTGATCACCTCACCCAGATGCGTGAGCAGCCTTACCAGGCCACAGAGGAAGACAATGCAGCCACTCCTGATGAGAGCTGATAAACTAGGATCAGAAAGAAGGAGAGGAAGACCTCCCCTATCAGTAGACTTGGGGAGGGGCATGCGTGGAGAAAGGGGAAGGAAGGTGGGATTGGGAGGGGAGGAGAGAAGGGTTTGTGGGGGGGGGATACAAAGTGAAATTAATAAAAAAAGGTAAAAAATGTAAAAACAAAGTGAATTCTTTTTTAAGCCACAGATTGGCCATCAATCAATCAATCAATGAAAAGATGACCATTTCCTACAATCTATTTAGCATAAGTACTGTAAGCAGCATATCTTCTGGTAGTAATTACAGAGCTCTCTTTTGAGAAACCTTGCGTATTTCAGGGCACACACCACTGTCCTGTCTTTCTGTATCTCTCTCAACACATAAGCTTACATCTGATAAGACTTTGCCTTTATAAACTCTCAATACTCCTTGAAATACTTTTTAAAAAGATTTATGTTATTATATATACAATGTTCTGTCTGCATATATATCTGAACAGCAGATTTCATTATAGATGGTTATAAGCCACCATGTGGTTGCTGGGACTTGAACTCAGGACCTCTGGAAGAGCAAGCAGTGCTCTTAACCTCTGAGCCATCTCTCCAGCCCTGAAATACTTCTTAAAACTCCAATTTTGCTTCAAAAAGACAGGTGATGAATTTGGTTTTGATCTTTTTGCTATTGTCACACTTACATTTAACCCGTGGACTGTCAGTGTTTCTGCCTGCATGAGTGCCCTTTGAAGAAGTGATGAGATCCCTTCTTCCCTTTTCCAGTTCACTGTAATTGAGGGCCTTTCACCAAAGCTTCAAAAACAAGGTCAATAAAAATTGGTAGTCAGGAAATTAAGTGTACAGTTCAATATCTTTAATTAAACTAGAAGCTGACTCCCTGAATTATTTCTATACAGACCAGAAGGAAAGGACATATTTTTTTTAAAGAAAAAAAAATCAAATACTGAATTTTACCCTGGGGTTAAAAAGCGTTGAGAATGTGCTGCTGGTGTTAGATAAGAACTACTTTAAAAAGAAAGGAAGAAAGAAAGAAAGAGAGAGAGAGAGAAGGAGGGAGGGAGGGAGGAAGGAAAGGAAGGAAAGGAATAAAGAGTGAGAAAAAAGAAAACATTCCCAATGCCTCTATATCTCTAATTTTCTTGAATAAATTCCATATTAAAAGGCAAGAATATATTCAGACATAAAATTTTAGACCCTTATTAACTCTATTTTGTTTGTTCTCTCCTATCAACTTCAGAAGTCTTCATGCATACAACCCTGCCTGCCCCATGACTGTCTCCTCTCTTGCCTTCTCTCATTTTCCAGAAGGCTTGTCATCTGACTTGTCATCAATGAGGCATCAGTTCCTGGGGAAGTGTTGGGTTATTAAAGTAACAACAACTGCTGGTAGAACCATCTTATAAAGTAATCTGTATGTCAAGAGCCATTGATTTGGGGGAACTTCAGTAGCCATGTGGGCTTTCTGCAAGGTAACCTGGTATCTGCAAAGTCTGTACTGTGCACCCCAGAGTTGCTTCCCGCCTCTGACACCCTTCTTTCTGTGCTGCTGTATCTCTCTAAAATCTGACATGGTGTGAACTGTCACTTTTTGAGTATTTACCCACTCTGATTGAACAAACTTCCTATGAGATCTTTATGAAGATGTTGTTCAGATGAATTAATTCCTGATTATGGAATTCCTGATTTGATTCAAACAATATTAGAAGTTAAAATTTTTTAGGACTTCCAAAACAATTTTAGAACTTTATAGCTGCAATAAATACTTTGGTGGACCTCCAGATGCCTCACTAGGAGACAAGCTTGAGACAGATTTATGGCTTCAGAGAGCTTTCACTTGAGATGGCACCATGAACCCTGGTATATACCATAAATATAGGCAAATTGGTTTAAACGTCCCATGAACCCAAAACATAATGGGGTTACCAAGAAATGTCTATATTAAGTACAAACCTTAATGTCAAAATATATAAACAGTTTCATTGTAATTGCTTATATCATATCAGCTTATGGCATAAAATACTATTATTCTAAGTTTACTTTGTATCTTGGAATGAAAGACAGATAAAATTATTATCTTCAACTCACTATAAACTAAGAGATAGCTGGGAAAAGTGTAGCCAGGTCAGTCTTAATCGAAAAGACATATATTCTTGTAACTTCTTGGAATCTGTTAACTTTTGGGTCTTGTCAACCTTTGTCATTCTAAACTCCCTATGAACTTATGTAATGGATACATAGATAAAAAATGTTTAGTTATAAAACATGTAACCTGTTGTATTTTAGAATTCATCTGCTTTTGTGATTAATTGCCTTTTGACTATGAGATAATTCTTTTTCTGATGTAGAGAGCTTTGTCTCAGAAGTATAAAAATTGTGACCGACAATAAATGGGGTTGAAGGTAAAGTTTTTAACATAATCTACCTTTCCCTCTTGAACGCTTGTGTGTGTGTGTGTGTGTGTGTGACAGGTCTGTTTTCTATCTCCCTCTTATTTCTTATTCCCCTGTAGATTCACAAATAAGTTAACAGACTCAGGGCTTGCCATAACCCCTCTTAGACAGCAGACAGATGTTAGCCAACTGGAGATCTCTGCAAAGAGGCCTATCTACAGATCAAAGAGCCTCCTTTTACAACCCCCTGCAGGGTTTGGCCAGAAGCTCTGGCTTAGGTTTTCCCTGTTTGGCCCAGTCCAGCCAGTCCTTAGTCCTAGAGAAGGAACCCTGCCTCCTCTCTTCTTTTTCTTTCAATGGTCCATCATGATCAGTTGCCTGAGCCATCAGCTCTGCAACTCATGAGATAAAGCAATACCTAGTAATAAAGTGAACACAGATTCTGTATCCCACCCCAGACTCTCCCTTGCACCTTGCTAAAGCTGAGATATTGGCAGCTGTATTTAAAGGAGCACGGTGACCTCCCTTCCAAAGTGCACATCTCCTTCCCTGAGGTCCAGCCCTTCACTAACCCTGTTTCCTCACAGCACAGGGCCTCCCCCTCAGAGCCCCTTGCCTGCCTCATGATCTGCATTACCTGTGGACAAGAGCATAGGCTGCAGGAGAGTGGATTTTTCTCTGGTGTGGGCTGTATAGCTAGTAACATAGGCTTTCATTAGGGACTGATGGGATTTGTCTAGAATCCCTCAAGTATTGGGAGACCTGATAGGTGTTAGGATTTTAAATTAGTGTAGCCTTTGTTAACCCTGAAAAACTTACCCATAATTACCAATGATTTTATAAAGACTCAGTCTTTATAAGTCTTTATAAAATCACTGAGTTTATGTGTTATATTTCAAGCATGACATTAATATAACCAAGGCAACAAATACACTTTCAATGGTCATTTATTTCTCTGGTATTATAAACCTTGTTTATCTATTAAATTGAGAGTGAGGTCTGATCCTAGATTTCCTTTAATAATATATAAAATAGGTCGATCCAAGATGGCTGCCATGAGAGAACACTGTGTCTGAGGAGTAGGAGAGCAGAAACAACACAGCGACCAGGAGACTGAACTCTGGGACCTAAAACGCCAGCATTGTGAGTGCCAGGTGAGCGGAACTCCTACGGTGAGAAAATCAAGTGGGAAAACCCTAGGGACACCCAGTTATTACCTGGAGAAATTTCCCGGTGACCAGCGGCGCACAACTCTGATCTGAACGAGCAGCTGCGCTGGGCGCCCGCACCCGCCCTTATAGACTGGATCACACAGTCTCGCGGGCAGTCTCAGGAGGAACCCCTTACCGTTTTCACTGAGCTGCACCCTACGAGCACACACTGCACCCGGGTTCTGCTTCAACCCGGGGGTGTGCGACAGGCACAAACCAATCATCAGAACCACCCCAGACTGAGTGGATTGGGGGACCATTTTGACCAGTCTGCACACTGCAGGGCGCCCCCAGAATGCTTCCGCCAGCAAAAACTCAGTCAGTGTGTGAGTCCGCCGGCGGGTCTGGGAGGAACCCGAGTTCTGCCTCAACCCACGGCTGAGAGGATCCTGGGACCATCTTGACCAGACCTCACACTGAGGGCGAAGGCTGCACGCATCCGCCAGCAAAAACCCCAGTTCAGTTGTCTGTCCACGGGCCAGACAGAGAAGGCCTCTGGCACCATTTCAGACAGCCCTGCATACAGCAGATGCACACCAACCAAACCCACTGTGTGTGCCCAAAATATGATCTCAGACCATGGTGTACAGCCCCTGGCACAGAAGGAGGTGCCAAATCTCCATTCCAGGGGAGAG
>CM053755.1:2251314-2281613 GCA_028658305.1 Pachyuromys duprasi
TGGAGGGGGCGGGGAAGAAGGAGATGAGGGAGGGAGTGGGAGGGTAGGAGGGAATGGGAGAGGGGGCTACGCCTGGGATTCAAAGTACCTAACCTGTGATTGAGATAAAAATAAATAAATTAAAAAAAAAAGAATGATGGTAACAGATTTAGCTGTCACTCATGATGAAACTGCTTAGAGTCATCACCAAATTCTTCCTTCTTCTCATACTCACATTAATGTATCAATGAGCCCTGTAACAGTCCAGGTCTCTGAAACATGTCCAGGATTTTACAACTTCATGCCATCATCTCTCTTGACTGTACCATTGAGTGATCGCTTTACTTCTAACGTCTGACCTGCTTCTAACTTCTTTTCCATGGAGTCTATCTTAAAGCAAGAGAATGTTCCCTACAAGAGGTCAGAGCAGGCCACCTCAGTCCTCAAGAGAATGTTCTCTACAAGTAGAAGCCAGAGCATGCCACCTCAGTCCTCAAGCCTTCAGGGTTTCCTTGTGAACGTAAAAGCTGAATCAGTAATGTCCTGTGACACCCTCACAGGTCGGACCTCACCACTGCTTTCCATCTCCTCCCCTTCCTTAAGGCACCTGAGACACACAACTCTTGTTTTCCCCCTTGTGCTAAGGTCTTCATGCCTTTGCACTTGCAGTCCATACAGTCCTGGAATATGTGTCCCTCACACAGTTCTGAAGGCTTTCATCTTCTGGAGGCTTCTTTGAGAGCCCCTTTGTCAGGCCTTCTCAGAATAATTTCCTTACAACAGTGCAGCTGATACCCTCTGTTCTCAGTTCCTGTCCTGGCTCACCATCCACAGACACTGGTTTATTTACCATCCATAGATATTGGTTTATTTTTTGAGTCTATCTTGTATTTGAAAGTTTCCCGAGGATAGAAACTTTGTCTTGTTGAAAGCTCAAGTCCCTGGTGCAAAGCAGAAACCCAGTAACTTCTCTTCTTAAAGATGACTCCAAGCAGAAGGAAGAGCAAGTTCAAAGGTCATGAAATATGGATTACCCTGACTTTCTAGAGAAACAATGTAGCTAAGATAGAATGAGGATAGGGGAACAGGCAGGATGCAAGGTCACAGAGGTAGCCAAAGGCCAGCTCGGTGAGTTGTTAAGAGCTAGGATAAATCCCCATAAGAGGAAGTTGAACATCACTGATGTGATGCAACTGACATTTTATAAGATCCTTCTTCACCCATGGAGAACAGTTTGAATGGAACACAAGAGAAGAAATGGGAGTGAGATCACAGAGGCGCAGGAATTCACACAAGAGAGAACCATTCAGGCTTAAACTGTACTGAAGAACTGTGCAAGGTGGAGAGGTACAGGATGCCTTTTGTAAGGAGAGTTGCACAGCCTGGATAGCTCAGATATAAGGTAACGATCACGATCTAGAATGGCTTCCAAATGTTTGGTCTCAGCAAATAGTTAAAGTTTTTCACAGCATGGTGGTATTATTTTAGAAGTTGCTTTACTTTAATAGAGGGTCCTGTTTTCATATAATACATTCAGACTTGACAAGCCAGTCCCCAAGCATTGTTCAACTGTATGACGGTTTACTTGAAGTAAAGTAAAACTAACAGACAAAAGAAATGAATCAATGCTAAATGCTTTGGTTGTTGAGTATGCCCAGAAAGCACCTAAATTTGAATGTGAATATACAAAGGGAGTAACAGAACCATGACTTCCAGCACTCCTGATACTACACAGGCAGGTGGCCTACCTTGGAGGCTGGCAGATGTGGTACTGGCAAAATAAGCCACCAAGAAAATGAGATAAGATACAGCTCTTCATTGCAGCCATTCCCGAAGAGACCTGATAAACTAGAGTTAGATGGAAGGGGAGGAGGTCCTCCCCTATCAGTAGACTTGGAAAGGGGCAGGAAGGAGATGAGGGAGGGAAGGGGGGGATAGGGAGGGAATGCCAGAGGGGGCTACGGCTGGGATACAAAGTATATAACCTGTGATTAATGTAAAATAAAAATGTTAAAATTATAAAAAAATAAACAATATATATATATAAAAGATACAGCTCTTCAGAACATGCACACACACTATTACATACACACACACACACACACACACACACACATATATATATATATATTAGTAGGGAAAAAATAAAAACACTAAAAATCCCAATGAAAGGCCAAATGTTCCAAGTCATGTAAAGAATTAAGTAGTTATAGGCCATGCTCCCAACTTGCACATAACAAAAAACAAACTTGTAAGACAGCTGCTGACCTGAACCTAAAAGGAATGTAAAGTAATGAAACATCCTAAGTACAGCTCTGCAGGGAGCAGCCATTAAAACTAGCTCCACGGCTCGATGCTATCCAAGCAGAAAAAGCAACTGTACCTGAATATCTTCCTTTTTATAAGCTAATAACCCCTTTAAAAAATTTGCCATTCACTTTCCTTAAAATATTTTGCCAGTGACTTTCCCATCAGGGGGAAAAACTATTACCATGTTATGTTTAATGATAATTACCCTGGCATACACATTGTATCATATTCATCCCCCAGACTTTAGCCTACCTACTTTTGAGGTTTGCAGGGGGAAAAATAAAATTATATTCTTCTTGTCTGAATCCAACTGAGATATGGAGAAAACTGAAGATCAAAATGTCAGGTTGCTAATAAGGCTGGCTGAAGAATTAGACTTAACAGTGTGAACACCATGAACCGGCTGACGGCATCTACCACCAACAAACCAGGCAGCTGCCAGCCACTACTCAGAGGAGATTCTAGTGTAAAAGCTCACTGAGCAAACTGTTTGTATCCCACATATCAGCTGCAAGGGTAGCTAGGGCACAGACATTTCTTTCTCCAAACTCAACTATCAGAGACATGGATCTGCCTGTACTGAAAGGAAAAAGGATGAGGGGGGACGATGCACGTGCTTCCCTGCTGGAGAGAGAAATCGCCTCTTTCTGTGATGTCAGAAGTTAGAGATGTCTGCTCTCCATTTTGCCCTTCAAGGTTGAACACAGGACCTGAGTTTCATCTATCACACAACTGGGTTCCCACCAGCCGTCTCTATATAGCTCCATTTTCTCATTATTCCTCATATGCTTGACTGAGGCAGCCGGTGGCCACTGAGCATGGTGAGAGGCAGCCAGATTTGCATTCTCTCCCCTCTACTTCCAGCTTATGGAATATTGCAAATATTCTGACTTCTGAGAACATAATTTTCATACCTCCAAAAGAATCATCTTTACCTGCTAAGTTTTGTTGCAACTAAGTAGAATGAATGCCCAGTTAGTACCATTTTCTTCTCCTCTTTAATTCAAAAAGAGTGGATATATTAAAATAAGTGTTGAAAAAAGATCTATAGTTTTATTCCAGTCCCTTCTAACTGCTTGATCTTTTCATAGTCATTGGTACATTGAATTATTCTTTTAGTCTTTATATTTTTAAGTAAAATTTAACAGTTTCAGGTCTATAACAAAATTAAGCAGAAAGTATGAAGAAAGTTTGTAGTCCCTCATGTCTGGCGTATATAGAGCTTCTCCGACCATTGGCATCCCACACTGCATTGGACCACATTACAACTGGTAAATTTACATGACATTTCTTAAAAAGTCCACATCTGACTTTTTGGTTGATTCTTGGTGTTACACAGTGTAAGGATTTTGATTAGGGCATAACCACTCATAAAAACTAATGGTATCACACCTAATGGCTCTGTTGCCTCAAAACAAAAACACTTTATACATTGTCAATTTATCTCTTCTCTCTGAATTCCTGGAAACAACACAAAAAACTACTATTCAGCCTTTAAATGAAAATGTCCTTCCACTTGCAATAACATAGATAAATCTGGAGGACATTAAGCCAAGCAAAATAAGCCAAAAACATGGTCTCACACATGTGTGGAATCTAAGAAAGATGAAAATGCAGATGCAGAGAAATGAGAGACAGAGTCAGACAGAGAGAGGGTGGGAGAGAAAAAGAGGGAGGAGGAGAGAGTGCACTACCAGGATGGGCAGGTGAAATGGGGGATGCTGATCAGAGGATCCTAAGTTGTAGTGAATGTGTACAGGAACCCAATGTGCAGTATGATAGTTATTATGCCTACATAATGTTCATGGATTTTGCCTTAAACATAATTTCAGGGACTCTCATGACAGTTAAAAATTCACTGAGAAGATAGTCATATTAATAAACTTACTAGTAGCAAACTTGTAACTAAGAACATATTAATCAAAATATCATGAGCTTATATGAATACATATATGAAAAGATGCATCACACAGTATGCCATCAAAGAATTGCAAAGTGAAATACTTGTAAGATACTTTTAAGCATCTGTTACAAAGCAAAAAAAAAAAACAAAGAAACAATACAAAGAATGACAATAAAATGCTAGGAAGGGTATGGAGCACAGGGAGGCCATACTCATTGCTGGTGAGAAATCAGAGTGGTAACAGCATCCTGGACAGTCCTGTGGGATCTTACAAAAGTCTACATACAAACTTTCCTGTGTTATCTAGAAATTGCTCTCCTTAGTTAATTTTAAAATGAAGCCAAAGCTCACAAGTACACAAAATTTGCACTGCAATATTTAGGCGGAGTTATCATAGCTGACTGAAGAAGTATCCAAGGTGCCCTGTGGTAGCTAGGATTAATAAACTGGTAACTTCATACAATGGAACAGTAGCAGTATAAAGAAAGGGGTTATTGGGAAATAAAGGGACATATAATAATGTTAAGTGGAAATTACTAAATGAAAGACACCAATGTGCCTGGCCACAAACAATATTTTTCTAATTATGTAACACTTGGGAAAAGAAAAACTCTGAGGAGAGTATAAACAGTTCATGACCAGGGTTTTGGTGCTGGTGAAAGATTCCTTTAAAACATATTTACATCTCCAACTGTACTCCACAATGTCTCCATCCTGCCATCAGATGTTTCTGATTCTGAGTGAGACATTTAAGTGGGGAAGTTATAAACAAATCAGCAAAACAAAATGCCACCAAGTAAACAAATGCCACCAGCCTTTCTGATGCTACTGCAGAAGTTAAGGCCATGATCAAAGTCACTTCCAGGTTTAACCGATGAGGACTCTGAGAGCACAGAATGCTTTGTTTGCTAGGTGAGCCTATGGAAGTTACAAGTACCTTTATTACAGTTCCACCTCATGGGAACACACATATGTGAACAAGAGAAACTTTAAATGACTTGCTCCACTTACACGTGATGACTGTGGTTCAGTCTGTATATACTTGGAGTTTGCTTGAAGAGTACCCTTCTGGTGCTAGTAGTACAGTAAAAAATTCACGAGATATTATTCTAACTAGCTTGTTAGCATTACCCCTGTAGCTAGGAACACTGGAGCCAGCCCTGGCTCGAAGCTCTTCTTTCCGGTTAAGCTACATGAAGGAAACACAGGTAACTTCTGAGGTTCGCTGGGTATCCTGGGTAGTCAAAGAAATGTAAGGTAACAGTTGCATTTCAAATAGAAAATAAGGAAAAAGAAAAGAAAGAAAGAACCTGGAACACTCCACAAACAATGCTGCTAACTTTCTAACTGGCTTCCGATGACATATGCTTTGCGGTTGTGGTTGTTGGCTCTTGAGTACTGATTAAAAACCTAAAGCAAGCATACCGTTTTTAACAGACGGTACCCTATCATGGTTTAAATATGAGGTGTGGAGCCAGTCGGCCAGAAACCGGCAAGGGACTCTCTTGCCTAGATCAGTGATGATGAACCCTGTCATAAAATTCAAATTACATTCTCTCTCGAGGGCGGACAGTGCTCTCCACTTAACAGCCCTGACAACCAACTCAAGCGTAAGCATAACAGCCGTAAGGAAACATCGCTGAACCGGAAATCTGGAGACACGTGAAACCTGTGGCACAAAGACAAGAAGGCTCTTGATGTGAAGGTGCTCGAGGAATTCCAGCCATAGCCTTCTCTTCTCAGCCAGCATGGGCGCCCTGAGCGCTGAAACTGGGGATGAAGACTTTGCTTGTATATCTGAGGACTGAACAGGTATTAATCAACAATCAAGAAGTGGCTCTACCGGCCACAGAGGGCCTCGAAAACACTCTTCCTAGCAGTGTTTCAAAGCAAATATTAAGAAACATAACCAACCCTTTGGCAGAGTGCAGGGAATCATATGAAAGAAGGGGGAGTTAGTATGACCTGGAGAGGTCAGGAGCTCTGCAAGAACCAAATATATCATGGCACAGGGGTCTTTTATGAGACTGTGTCTCCAACCAAGGACCATGTATGGTTATAACCTAGAACCCCTGCTTGTATGTAGCAAATGGTAACTCAGTTCCTAAGTGGGTATACTAGTAAGGGGAACAGAAACTATCTTGGACATGAACTCAATGGCTGGCACTTCCACTTCCCTGTCCCCCGAGAGAGAAGTAGCCTTGCTAGGCCACAGAAGAGGACATTATAGCCATTCCTGAAGAGACCTGATAAGCTAGAGTTAGATGGAAGGGGAGGAGGTCCTCCCCTATCAGTGGACTTGGAAAGGTGCAGGGAGGAGATGAGGGAGGGAAGGGAGGATAAGGAGGGAATGCGGGAGGGGGCTACAGCTGGGATACAAAGTACATAACCTGTGATTAATATAAAATAAAAATGAAAAAAAAGAAGTGGCTCTAAGTCCAGACAAAGTCCAGAGGTGCACAGTAGGAGGCTTTTCTTAACCTCGGAAGGGAACACTGCTGTCCCTTTGTTTCAGAAACAGCAATAGTGAACAGACTTGAAACTGACCTGCACTTCCCTGGCATGTCCAAAGGTCAAGAGGACACCATGGAGAAGGCACAATCAGGAAGAGAGCCTTCTTCCTGACTCCTGCTGCGTTGCTCTTTCCAGTGCACACTTGACCACCCCTTTACCTCTTCTTTTTCAAAACCCTTTACTTCTGCCTTTCAGAAGCGATTTCCAGTAAGAGCTCATCCCAAAGGCAGCTTCCCCTCTCTATACTTCTAGTTCACTCCCCTCTTCCCCAGATCCACTTCCCATTCCATCTCCCTATCCCAGAAAACAGCAGGCCTCACAGGGACACCAGCCTAAGAGAGCACCACAAAATAGAACAGAACTAGGCACAAGCCTTCATATCAAGTCTGGGTGAGACAACCCAGCAGAAAGAAAAGGCTCCCAGGAGCAGTCAAAAGAGTCAGGAGTTCCCTCCCCAAACACCTGGCAATTAACCGCAACATGCACACGTACATGCACACACAGAGGGCCCAGAACAGGCCATGGAGGTCTCTGTGCACCCCATGAGCCCTGCTTAGTTAATTACACAGGCTCCTCAGGTGTTTTTAACCCTTTGGCTCCCACGATCCCCCCCCCCTGTCTTCCACTCGGCTCCCCAAGCTCCAAGGAGACCCAGTGGAGATCTCGAACACGGGCTCTCACTCCACCTGATGTTTAGCTGTGGAGCTCTGCATCTGCCTGCAACAGATTCGGCCAAAACTTCTTAAAAAACACCATTGACTGAGTTCTTACCCTATTTTGATTTACCCCAAATACTAAAAATATGCTGTATGTTATATCACAGACTATATTAACAAGGAAGAGGAAGAAGCTTAAGCTTAGATAACAAAGACTATGAACAGATGCTGCGTGTCAACAGGAGCTAAGGTTTTATAACTCGCAGTTCTAGTTACCCCAAAAGGTAATATTGCAGGAATGGCCATGGAGAGATGGGCTTCCCACTTTCAAAATGTGGTTAAGTAACCAAGAATATGTACAAAGTATTACCAGAAAAAGAATCACATTTGCAGTACAAACATACTGTACCGAAATGCTTTCACCCATATTAGTCAGCTCCTTATTGCATTTTAAGTGTCTGAACTGCAGCAGGAAAAGAAAAAGGCAATAAAAGTGACTCAGATCTTCCTCCTCTCTGAAGGAGTACATGCAGGCTTCATTTCCCTGCTCCCTGTGAACAAACAATTCTGGTGCAGGTTCTAAAGGGCAGGGATCTGGAGAGGTGTGCTTCTCAGCCTGCATGGTAAGAGCAAGGGTAGCTTTCATGACCCTTTCACTCAGAGGATACCATTTCTGTCTTAGCACAGACAAAATGTCTACAGTACATCTTAAATTATCATGACCTTATTACTATCTTATTTCAACAAACTAGAAAAAATTTCCTGAATAAAACATTCTACCAAATTTGAACTTTCACTAAAACCACATGGTAGCCTTTACTTTAACTGCTGGAGACAGCTTGAGGGGGAAATAATATTGGTTTTTGAGAAATGGCCTTTATTCAATGATAAAACATTAATGACAAAATTATTTTTAGGGTGAATTAAAGCATGCTTTTAATGTCCCAGTTCCTTCTTGCTGTAATTAACTGATTCAAACAGATAAAATTCATCTTCTTTTCAAAAAATCAAATAAAACCTGAATAATGATGAATAACAGATTAATCAGTAAGACAAACCATCTCTGTGGATCTACAACTCACACTTACAGGTGTGAACAAGCTAGGTACTAATGTAAAAGTGCATGCCACTGTACATGCCTAGCGTAAACACGGGAGCTGGCTTCTCCATTTTGGTGATATTTATTAGTTCTCTACCATGAAAAAAATTCTGTTCATCTGAAAGTTGTAAAGTAATCCATGACCTGATAGGAGCTGAGGTCTATTGACAGAAATAAAAAAACATGATTGGTTCAGTCTCGACAGTATAAAATAAGCGTCATGCCGGTGTGCATAAAAATAAGTGTCAGGTCAGCATAAAGTGCCAAAGCACGTCAAATCATTATAAAGTGGATCACTGCATTTACTTATGAAAAATTAAAAAAAAACAAAAAATGAGGAGGAATTAAAGAAAAAACACTGTAGTCTACAATGTCAGAGAGCTAATTAAAATGATAATATTTATTAATCCAGTGTAAGATGCTCTGCAGTTAGTCGGATATAAGCTGCCTTTGAATGGCCGGGATTTTGATGAGGGCCACTTCAGGTTTCAGTGGCAAAGGTGGCTGACACTGAATGTCCAGGAGTCGGGAGTAACCAGTGATGTCACATGCTATATACCGTTTGTGGCAAGATGTCATTTTTCTGTGATTCTCAATGAACATGTCCTTCAAGTAACATGAGTTCCTTCACCTTTGCAAGTGCCAGCCTGCCTGTGTGCACCTGTGTATGCAGGGTGTCTGCTAGTGTCTGCCTGAATCGTGGCTTGGGTGCTGTTAAATAACCTGTCATATCTGCCTACGGCTCCTTCATGCTCTTCAAATTTCCAGTCTCCCCAGACCTTTCTCATTATCTGAATTGAAGGTCAGCATTTATAGCATTTTTTGACAAATTTGTATCTATTAAAATAATATTGAATTCATGATTCTAATCAGACTGGGACAAAATGGTGGGACGAGACAAATGAACATTTGAAAACTTAGGTCCTGTAATTAACCAATCAGATAAGTAAGAGTCATTTTTTAAATAGTCGAATAAATTTAATAATAATTAAATTTAATAATAATTAAAACAGGAGGCAGTTAGTTGGTAGCCTATTTCTCTGAAAACTTTCTGTTGTTGGCAAGAGATAGAACAAGAAAAGGAATCAAACAGGAAGCTCCCTTAATGTGGATGATGTACTTCATTTGCATAAAGCTCTCCTGCAGCCCAGTTCAAAGGAGATCACAGAAGGTAATGAAAAGCACATAAAAGGGGGAATGAATACATGAACTTCCAGCATTCATGTATTAATAAATTGCATACATTCAACTGCTAGGAAAAAGGAGGTTGACAACTTATAATAGAGAGCTAGGGTTAATGTGATAAGAGATTCAAAATCACATAAAAAAGATATAGAACTCTAGAAAAATGGAAATTTCAATTGGACACCATATTTATTTCTTAGTCTCCTAGCACTTAAGAAAAAGAAATACTTATTCTATTCTTCTGAACAACTTTAAAAAATACAATTTGGAGAAAAAGATATTTTCATAGCACTATGTTATAAGAAAACCTTTTCATGGATAAACTCACATAACAGGAGTCTGAATACAAAGACCTCTGAGTAACTTGACAATGGCATCAATAATCTCTTGCAGATGATAGAAACAGGTTTTCTATAGGTTGATGTTTCACTGGCTTTTTATAAAAATAAAAGGATGGTTAACAGGCTAAGTTAAAAAATCATTTTATTGGAAATTAAGTTTGTGGCTTTCTGGGGACTCATTGAATTATAAAAAGAAACTTGGAAAAATGTAAGTGGGGAATACCATTAATTGCAAATATGAGTTGTTTTCTTTGGATGTTATCAGCAGGAGTTGGAGAGTATTCAATTCAAGGTCGAAGTATTTGCCAAAAATGCTTGGAGTACAGACTCCTATGTTAGTTAATTGGACACTTACCATACACACATTTTGAAGCTCACAATCAGGAAATGTTTGATTTTGAAGGTGTGAAGGGGAGTTGTTTGGCTTATTTGTTGTTGTTTTTTTGACGTTTTTGTTTAGTTTCTGAAGCAGGGTCTCACTGTTTCAGGCTGCCTTCCTGCCTGGAGGATGCTGAGATTAGAGGGATATGACTGGAAATAAACAACTTGATAGAAGAGATCACCCAGATGCAAATCAGCTGAACAGCGTCTTCCAGCCCTTTCAGTCTTAACCGCTAGAGACAACATGCATCAGAGTTGAGGTATGAGCTAGATTTATCCATGTTCTATGGCATAATGTGTGGTGTCTTCAGCAACAAGGTCTCCCCATCAAGTTTTGAAGAGTAGCCAAAAGCATTGGAAATAGCTTGTCATGTTTGGGGAGAGTCTGTGGGAACTCACTGACAAACAACTCAAAAAAGAAATGAGCAAATTGCAGGGCAATTTGGGGACAAGATAGAAACCTAGTACAGTGGAAACTACTAGGAATCTCTTAGGGTGGCCCTAGGTAAGGTTCCTAGTAATGGGGGACACAGAGCCTGAACAGCCAAGACTTCCAGTGGAGGGACTGTGCCACCAACCCAGCCACAAAACCTTTGATCTACAGTTTGTCCCTCCAGCATGATGTCCTAGGGTGACCGTGGCACAACAATTCTGGGAGTGGCTAACAAATGGATGGCCCATCTTGTGACCCAGGCCACAAGAAGGAGCCCAGCACCAACACTGCCTGGAAGACCAGAAATCAGAGGCCGGATGGCCCAGAGATCCATGGTAGAAGCAAACATGAGCGGGGGGGAAAAGTCAATGAACACAGGCCTAATGACACTCAGCTATTCGCATAGATTGGTACCTGACCTAACTCATCAGAGGCTTCATTCAGCAATTGATGGAAACAGATGCAGAGACCCACAGTCGCACATTAAACAGAGCTCAGGGAATCTTGCTAAAGGTGGAGAGGATGGATTGTAGGAGCCAGTGGGGTCTAAAACACCACAAGAAAACCTACAGACTCAACAAAGCTGGATTCACTGGGGCTCACTGAGACTGAACTATCAGATAACCTGCTCGGTCTAAGCTAAGCTCTCCCCATACACGTTATAGTTGTGTAATTCCTGGTTTTGGTGGGACTCCCAACAGAGGAAGCAGGGCTGGGAGGGCTGTTTTATATGCTTTTGCTAGCTTTTGGGACCCTTGAATTCCTACTGGGTTGCCTTGTCCAACCTACATATGAGGGGAGGTGCCTAAACATTGCAACTTGATAAGCCATGTTTAGTTGAGATCCTTGGGAGGCCCAGCCTTTTCTGAAGGAAAACACAGGAGGAGTGGATGAGGAGGGAAAGGTGGGGGGAGCAATCGGGAGGAGAAGAGGAAAGGGAAACTGTGGTTGGGATGTAATATTTGAAAGAATAAATTCATTAAAAAATTAAATAAAGTTTTATTTTAAAAAATGTAGTGCCTTTCACCCCTGTATTGCAGGGTCTTTGGTACAAGAAGGTACTCAGCACACTGGAAAAAGAGAAAGGTAAACAGCAAGTTAGCCACAACCTTCTATCTATAATGGTGTACTGCCTGCCAGATATGGTGTCACTACCCTGTGGTGGCACAAAGCCTCTGGGAGAAACCAATGTCTGACTTGACTTAGCACCCACTCCACAAGGTGGAATCCATATCCAGTTCTTGCATGACCAAGAATATAAGACTAGAAAGCCCAGAGACTTACAATAAAACCAAATACTACTGACCTAAAAAATGTATCTAGTGATAAAATAACTACTAATGGTATTCTCCTCTACTTATAGATGAGTGAGGGCCTTGTTCAGCTATCATCAGAGATGCTTCTACCTGCCTCAGATGGTTACAAGTATAGAGACTCACAGCCAGACATTATGCAGAGAGTGAGACACCTTGGAACTTTCAACCCAAAATGGGATGCCTTTCTCAAATTCCTTCATTCAAAGCTCAGGCAACCTCATGCAAATGGAGGCAGAAAGGCCTGCACCAGGTCCTCTGTGCTCATATTATAGATTCTAGCTTATTATTTTTTATGAGACTCTTGAGGGTGCTAAAGCATGTGTCTCTCATTCTTGTGTAATCTTGTTTACAGAAAGTTCTTGGACTAAAGGTGTGTGCTGGGGCTGAGAAACACCACAACAAGAAACAGGTTTTTCCAGTACACAGTGTCCAGGCTCACAGTATGATCAAATAGCAACACCCTCCCCTTAAGGATCAAGGATCCATGTGGTTGAGGGGGCAGAATGCTAGCAATGGCCAGAGCTGGTGAATTACCTCAAGGAAACAATGTTTTCCTGACACAACCATGAAGAGGCACATGGGAATTCACATAGATTGAAAGTAACAGTATGTGCAAGACCTTCACAAGCTCAATCCAAACAAACCTAGCATGGCAGAAAGGAGGTGGGCATAAGCTCCCACCTCTAGTCAAGGAGTTATTGGCAGTTCATTGCTGCTGGGTTAGGGGAAGTCAGTTGGCTTCAGTTGTGTGACCACATAGGACAGACCCCATGACCAGAGATAGTCAGACAACCCAAAGTGCTTCTTAATCATCATTGTCATCATCATCATCATCATCATCACAGAGAGAGAACATAAAGTTGGGTGGGTAGGGATATTGGTGAGGATTAGGAAGACAGGACAAGGGGATGAATATGCTCAAAATATATTGTATGAAGTTCTTAAAGTAAAACATTAATAAATACAGTAAAAACATTATTAAAAAGAACAACAAACATTCCAGAAAAACAAATGAAAGGGAACTTTAGTGACTATTCAATCTGGGAGGAATGGGGAAATCTGATCAAAATATACTATATGAATTCTCAAAGAACTACTAAAAATGAAAAGAAATACTATTAAAGAAAAATCCCACGAATAACTTACTTTGTGTTCTGAGTCTCTAGCCAGGACATATTCTTTATTTTTATTAAATTTTTATTTTTTATATTAATTAAAGTTTATTCACTGTGCTACTTACACATGCCGTTTGGCGCTGTGAGGGGTACCCGGGGTCCTAAGATGTTTCCGGGCATTGGAGGCATACCAGGAGGGGCGGGGGCACTCCCAGTAGGGTGGATGTTGGCTGCCACTGCAGGAATCATATGGCCTGGCATGGGCTGCCCAGGCATCATGGAGCCAGGGCCTGATATCTGACCTGGCTGGGGAGGATGGGGTGGCGGCATCTGATGGTGCATCAGAGGGTAGGGAGGTGGCTGCTGATGAGGCATCATGCCAGGGTGCCCTGCTGCTCCAAGAGGAGCCAGACCAGGTCCTCCTGGGTGCTGGTGTGCTTACTGAGGGTTCTGGCCGTGTTGCTGCTGTTCCATTTGTTGCCGAGCACGTAACTCAGCGTATTTCAACTGCTCCATGTGGAAGTTCTGGCGCTCAGTGAGCAACTGCTGTCTCTGTTGTTCTAGAGCTTAGGACCCCGGGTACCCCTCACAGCGCCAAACGGCATGTGTAAGTAGCACAGTGGGAAGATATTACCCCAGCACCCTGCTTTGGGGGCTACAGATAAGGAAGAAAGGCTTTGTTTTCTTCATGTGATGTAGCAAGCCCATAGACAATCTAGCCTGCACAATGAGTTGTGGAAGATGACTTTTTGGTGTGAAACTCAAGTTGTATACTCAGTACTGAGGTCTGTGAGTGAGCCACTTATTTCTCTGTTACTCGTGATTAAACTTGATTAATTTGAATCATAAATAAATAAATAAATAAATAAATAAATAAATAAATAAATAAAGTTTATTCACTTTGAAGCCTGTAGGCCCTTCCCTCATCCCTCCCAACAGGACATATTCTTAAAACTAATTTATTGAGCATTCCTTAAAATCTTTTATACTGTAAGGTTATTTTTAAAATAAGGAGGATAAAACTACTTATCTTATATCATTGAAGTTGTTTTATAAAGCATATCTCCTCTCTTGGCACTGATATATAATTGCCCAAATGCTTCAGTAAAGGATAATATACTTAGGTTGGATTTACCTGTGGTACAGGGTTATATAATTTCTGAAGAAATGATCAAAGAAGATAATTTGCCATCACTCAGTTTATGTCTCCAAACTAAAGATAAAAACTGCTCAGTTGTAATATCTTTAAGCAAAGTCACAGACACTTGAGGCCAAAGGCTGGTTCATTAATTGGCAATTGGAGGTTTCATCTAAATTCTGATTCCACCCACTGAAGTTCTGCCTCAGCTCAAGGGACTCAACCACGGCCAGTCTGGCGGTAATGGCCAGTCCAACCCTACAGTGGTCACCTCCTGACGGTGAGGACGAGGCTGTGAAATCCATTTCCAGGAGAGCTCTCTGAAACTCTGCTACATAATTTAGTATAAAACTGAGCACTTTAAAGGTTTGCTAAAATAATACCAGCTTTTCAGAAAATATTTATTGATATTTCCTTCACTATTTTGAAGTGGCATGTTAGTACCTGGAGAAGGAAACTGATTGCTCTGGTATCGTCCCTGACATTTACAAACTCATAGTTTGAAGTGGCTGCACTTTCCATGAACACCACATGTAACTAATGAAGAAGACCATCAATAAACACAAAGTATCTAAGAGAAAGTGAGAGGAAGCAGAGGCAACTGGAATAAAAGGTTTTTTTTTATTAAATAGGATATTTCATAGAGCAAGTAATCAAGCCCCTCCCCATCACTCAGCTGGGTCCATCTCATTAAGTGACATGTATAAGAAAATTTGTAGTTTTCCTGAACCATGGGGAAGCTTTCGAATTAAAATGGAAATGAGGCCAAAATTTTGGAAAATGTGTAGGTATACTTTAAGCAGTAAGAGGAAACCAATAGAAAGTTACAATGTGTAACCTGTAGATACTAATTACTAACCCTCCAGAAAGAAAGTTTTCTGAAAGAACCACAGTTTCTTCCCAGAAAGCTTATGTACTGATCCTAATGAAAATGTTTATTTATTCAGGTAATTAATATTTCATCACGGTAAGGTTTCCTGTATAATGGTCTTTTAAAAGCGAGGTGCTTTTACTTATCTTAGCAAAGAATATTGCATCTATTTTTGGAAGTAATTACAGGATAGCATTATGACACTCTGCCTGTGTTACCTTGGTATACAGCAGCCACCTACAACTATCCTTACACACTGCAGATGGCTAGGCTGACTGACAATGATACAGGCTGAAGTGACTTAGAAGATAAAGTTCTGCTATAGTTTTATACAAGTTTAAATGGGGCTTTCTGGTTCTAATTGGTACTGTCTCCAGGAATTTAATCAAGCATTAAAACCACATACCCTAACCCAGTGTGTAGCTCGTTCACATTTATACATGGACAACTGTGTCCTGTGGTCGGTCATGGTAGATGAAAATGAGGCTGATTGTTCCGGTTGATTTTCTGTTGCTGTGATAAAAGATCCTGACAAAAGTAGCTTAGGAGAAGCAGAGGGTACTTAGCTTACAATTCCAGCCTAGAGTTCATAACTGCAGGGAAGCTGCAGGGGAAGGAGGCGGAGACAGTTGGTCACAGCACAGCACAGCCGTGATCGAGAGCAGAGGAAAGCCAACACGTCATCCACGCTGCCTGTAGGTAAGCTCAGCTAATGCTCCCCGCTTATACAGCCCAGAGCCATCTGGATGCCTAGGGGATAGTGAGGCCCATGGTGTATAAGAGTTTCCACATCAATTAACAGTTAAGTCTCTCTCCTCTCCTCTTCTCTTCTCTCTTCTCTCTCCTCTCTCCCCTCTCCTCTCTCTCTGTCTCTGTCTGTCTCTCTCCTCTCTCTGTCTCTGTTTCTCTCCTCTCTCTCTCCATCTGTTTCTCTTTCTGTCTCTGTCTCTCTCTCCAACATTTCTTTCTTTCTCAAGTAGTGACGACTGAACCCAGGTCTTGTACACCCCGGAGACGCAGTCTATGCCTTTAGTTATATTCCACTTAACTTTTCCTTTATTTAGTGTTATTGTTCATAGTATTCAAAACATTTCTTAACTTTATCAGTTAATTAGGTGGTACATAGCTAAACCCTTTACACCAGATAAAAATACCTGAAGGGTTCTGTATTTAGCAATATCTAGATGACTCTCAGTGACTAGTCAAGTCCTCTCCTTGGATCAACCTCGCTAGCATGGTAAAGGCCTTACCTTGGTAAGTCAGTGAGTTGACTAGACTGGGGACCTTGTTTTACGTTAAGGTGTGAAAGACTATATCCTTAGTTAGGGATGCTTGTGGTGGGTCACAGGAGTTACCTGGTGAGTGGTGCGAGCCCATAAACTCACCATACAAACAATGTAAGGCAGACACCAGGCTTACAGCTATGGGCCCCAATGTCGACAGAAGTCAAGAGGAGGTAGTTCATTTCTGGCTCCAAAGTTTGTTACTGGTCATTTTGAGTTATTCAGCTGAGGCTTCAATATAATGTAATGTTTCACTGTGTCCAAGGCAGATATGGTTTTCATCTATTTAACCTACAGAAAGAAACATCTGCAGATTAACATGATAAAACCCACTAAAATAGAGTAAAGGTTACAGAACGAAGCTATGGTATAGATCCAAGATAGCATTAAGCTGATTACTTGAGAGGATTTATCCATGCTTTCAAAAGTATTCCAGCCTAGATCCTGATGGTTATATAATCCTCTTCATTCTATGTTAAGCATGAAGAATATTTAACAATCTTAAAAAAAAAATCTAAGAAGTGGCTGGCCTCAAAAAAGTATCCAATTAAATGGAAACTGAACACTAAAATAGCAATTAAGATAATGAAATATTTCTAGGCTCACATCTACAACTGCCAAATTCCCAGTTAGCTTTCTAATATGAAAATATGATCCAATTCAAGTGTTTTCTTATTTTACCCCCCCCCCTCTGAAAATTTCCGGCATATTCAGAAAATAGTGATGAGAAAATGGAAGATGAGAAAAGTCTTTATCAGGCTGGAAAGTACAGAAGAATCCTAGAAAAAAAATCACTCAGAGGAAAGATAACTGTTTCCTTTGGAGAAATTGCCCTGTGATCAGAAAGTCAGATGCCAACTGCACAGGCTTCATTGGTCGGTTTCAGAAAGATAGTTCTGGCTCTTCAGCTTCAAACCTTCCTCGCTTGTTGTTTGAACCACATTTGGTCCAGTTCTCTACAGTCTCAGTGGGTGCCTACTTTGGGTTCCTCTTTGGGAAGCTTTGTTCTTCGAGCAGGTTCTAATTCCATGCTAAAGCTGATATTCTTAGCTCCACTTTGTCAAATATAACGTCCATGTTCTGATTTCAGCCCCGAAAATATTTCTTGATTTGACAGAGTCAATCTGCATATATGTCTGAATTTTCTAATACTTATTTCTTAAAAGAAAAAAAAAGCATTTGCCATGTCCATCTGAAACATAAAGAGAATCCCAAGGAGGGTCTATATTCCTACTTAACAGCTTCTCTGTGCTAGGGGTGGGAGTTTCTCCTTGTTACCCAGATACAAGAGTTCTTTTTTTTAACACATAAATGCTTGATAGTTTAAAATATATTGCTCATCTCACATGAAAGCAATTATTATTTATTAAACAATAATGCAGTAGGATCAGTTAAATTGTGCACACATATGTATACACAAATGCACACATAACTGTGTATGAGATTGCAGCTGTGACTGTTCCTACCTTTCCAACTGTCCCTCTGCCTTCTCATTAATGCCATCGTTACTCAAATCGTCACCCTGCCCGACAACAGCAGATTTTCAATTTTGTATGCAGTTTCTGTCATCCTCCGTAACATCAACCCAAGGCTAAGCCACTGACTCATTCAAAGCCTTCCCTCAAGCCAGAGCAGAGTCAGAGAAAATCAGTGTAACTGCTGCCCTAGTTGGTGACAGGTGCTGGCTTAATGTCTTTGTTGCAATTACCATGATTTCTTGAACTGACATGGCCTGGGGTGTTGTGTAGAAGAAGTTGTAACTTTCCTAGAGGATTTTTAAAAAGGTTTTTAATTTAGCCTAGAAAAAAAAAAAAAGACAGCCAAGGTAAGGCTAGCAAGGTGCAATCTGGTCAATTCGCTTCATACTTCTGCTCTGTGTCTGCTACAGACTACAGAATTTAACTAAATACATTTCTTGGACAGTAATGTTTATGTGTGTGTTGGCACTCAGTTCCACACTTAGGAATGTGGGGGTTACAGAAGGCCATGTAAACTAGTGCAACCACAAGAGGCAGGACCCCAACATATCTGTGGCCACCCCACATTTCCAGTGCTCAGCCTGAAACTACAATACGGGGAAGGAACCAAGAGTGTCCTTGTTTTAGGCAGCCCTATATAAATGAACGCAGTCAGTCGCTAAAAGGCTAACTGTATCTTCTGCACCATTAATTGCCTTAGCTCCAGGATACCATAGAAAACATATGGCGTCAGACCCAAGCAACTGGCGGAGGCTGTGCGCAGGGGCATTTGGCTCCTTTTGAAAACAGGAACGGAAGGTATTCCCTGTGCAGCTGTGGTGCAGATGGCGCCTCCGCACCATCTCATTGAATACTAAGCAGAACTGGAAAAAGTTTGAAAACATGATAAACAAACAGCTGAGCGTTAGCTTAAACGCTCTCTGCATCTATCAGGGAGGAACATTCAGAAGCTCTGCGTGTTTACCGGAGTTGAAAAGAAACACACAGACACCAGAACTGAATGGAATGCTTCGGGAAATTGTGCCTAAATATGGTTCTGTGTGGGTTCTTCCAAAGCAACAATGTAATTAAATCTCCCTGAAACTTCAATTATGGGTGTCATGATTCATAATCCTCCTCGACATCATCAAAAGTTTTAGTTTCTCTGAAAACTATACTGGATGGAAGAAGCAGAGATCACCTTCTCCCAAAGGAGGTACTTGAAAATCACTGCTAATCTTCATTTTTCCTCTTTCATGTGGCAACTTAACACACTGTAATCCAGTCCAATAAAAATGCACGGTGATGTTCAATTACCATTTCAACCCCACATCATTTATTCTTGCTTTGGTAGAAAGGAGACAGGAGCCCAGTGGGATAGCAGAGAGAGAGCAAAGTCATACTAGCAAGTAAGTAGGCTTGACCTGTTACTATCCCGTAGGACATCCATGTGTTTACCCCACTGGAGAAGACCACATTTTCATTCTAAAGCCCAACCAAGTCGTATGGAAGTGTACTCAGCACTCTTCTAGATTACGGCCAGAACAAACACGGCACCTGTTGGGAATGTAAACACGGAGCCACACACTGATCTGTTAGATGGCTGGAGAGAAGACCAAAATGCCAAGCACTTTGCTGTTTCTGATTATAGATAAGAGAGTAAATAGGATCAGTGTTTTTCTTAACTTCGTAAGTGTGATCTGGGTTTTCTTAAATACTTTTAGAATGAGAAAAGACTGAACCGAAGGCACTAGAACTCAGAGTGGTGGTACCTGCCTGAGGGTACACACTCAGCACCCGGGAGGCGGAGGGAGGGATTAGCTCGCCCGAGTTACACAGGGAGCTGGAGGGTAGCCTGGGCTACATTGGACGCTGCCTCAGAAAGCAAAATTAAAGGTCGGTGAAATGGACCAATGGATAAAGCCACTTACTGGGGAAAAGCCAGCACTGAGAATCCACATAAAAGGAGAAGGCGAGAACTGATTCCACAAAGCTCTCCTGACCCCAGCATGTGCACCAGGATACTCAAAGCCTTCTCCTTCCCTCAACATTAAATAAAGCTCAAATGACCCAAACAATCATGTCAGAAGACAAGATTACACATGTTATTAATGGCAGATAGGCCCAACTGATAGATAGATAATATTACGTTTAGTAAGTGACCTTTTAGGCAAACACCATTTACTCCTATATTTGAAACACTCTAAAAACTTGAGTCAAGTGTTAAAATGAAAAACTTCAAAATGGAAATTAACAAATCACAGTATTTCTTCTAAGGGGGGAATACGTGTTTTATCAACTGGATAGTTAATGAATTTCAAGAAATAAAATGATTCATCAGGAAGAAATACATTCTGAGGCCCTATTATCAGGTGATAAGCTCAAAGTAACGCAAATGGGTATGGCCGCTGTTTCTCTTTCACACTGTGCACCTCTGCCCACTGTTTTCATTCCTGTGACCTACACAGAATGGTAGCAGCATTGCTTTCTGAAACGGGAGGCAGAGCACCAGCCCCCAAGAGTTGGTGGCCAGCAGCGACTTCCTGTGCCCTCCACCTAGAGCAGGTGAGGGCCTAGCTGAACCTCGACAGCTTCTCTTGCTTTCCTGCTTACAGATAAAAACTGTTTCTCATTCTTAGCTAAGATCTCACTCTTCCGAGATGGGTTCTCTCTGTGTAGCGCAGGCTGGCCCTGAAGTTGAGACCTTGTAGTCTCAATCGCCAGGGATGTGCGGGGACTATGCCCCACCCATCAAATCACATTCCTCTCACTGCCTTTCCTCTCACGTGCCTCTTTACTTGATTGAACCCTATCACACTTGCATCTAATTCGTGTATCACTGTTCTGCTAGAAGAGAATATGAGAAAATTCACATATGGTTCCTGACAAGGTATCTGGTGCAATGAGTAAACCTTCTTAACATGTGAAATTTCTCAGTCAGAAAACTCTGTGGCAGCAGAATGACAGCATGATTGGTTAAATTGTGGAAGCATGTGTTTCTAATGGAACTTGTTTTAACCCATTAGGAACTCTCAATCTACTTGGAAACACAGGACTTCTTTCTTGTTATGTCAGCGATTACACAGCCTGTTAAGAGGGCAGTGCTGACCGCGGGAATGAATGTTTAACACATATGTCAGTACTCCAGCCATGGTAAAGACTTTAATGGGCTTTCTGTGGTCTTTGTGTGTAATTGCTTCACTGTGGCAGGAGTTTGAAGCTCGGGGAGAGAAGGTGATGGCCCAGTGCTGATTGAGAGGCGCTGGACCAGGTTGATGCATTAAGAAGCAGGTGTAAGACATTGTGTAAGTATCAAATGTGTGGTTTTCTGGGAAATTTTACTACGTCTCTAAAACTTCAGTTACGAGGGCCATGAGTCAACGTTTAGGTTTCCATGGAAATCTGACTGGCTAGGGGCTGCATCCACCCACACTGCCATCCACAAGGTAGCACATCCACACCTATCTGGAAGTAGCAGGAGAAGAATCAGCCCGACGGCAAGAAACCCAGACTCCAGCTTCTGGTGTGACACACCCTTTACCCTCAGCTGCTTTTTATTTATTTCCCACGTAATTATGGTTGGGTAATGAGTCCAGTAAAATGTATTGGTCATTTGTTGACTTGACTTAAGGAAAACAAACATTAATACATCGTAGCAATTCTCTGCTTCTACTAGCACTATAAAATCCTTTAATTTTTCTCAAGGAATCCAAAACTATCATAAGGTTTAATAAACAAAAAATTTCACTTTCCCAATTCTAAAGTGACCTTCACAACTAATAAAGAAGATGTCACAGACAGCCCTAAAAGTCAAATCGGCCTTAATGTCAAGCACTAGTCTGGTGAGGAACGTGATAAAGGGTAATATATTCATAAACAAATATAAGGAAAGCGATTTATTATAAGCGGCACACTGGTCTTATTCAGCCAAACATCTGTACAGGTGAAGTGGGTAACAAGCAACTTTCTATTTTGTTGTTTGATCTTTTTACTCACAACATTTTCACGTAAGTTAGTTTAATTTGTAGGAAGTTAATTTAGATTAAAACTCTAGACACTTCTTGCATTTAGTTTTTAAGCTTTACTGCACACAGCATTTCAATGACTAATACAGTAATACATGAACACAGTGGACAGATGTGTGTGGACAATACTGGCCACCAGCATGTGGTGTGTTGGCTGCCCAGCATTAGCTCCTCCTGCCTTCCCTCAGGCAATTACCTGCATCCAGCTTGGGTGGCATCTCCTGTGGGTTAGGAGGAGCAGACTCCGAACCTTGGCCTGCGGGAGAGCTAGCACCATTCTGGCCCTTTGGTTACAGTGACTAGCCTTTGTGTTAACCCAGTGACATCAGTTCTTGAATATGATTCGTGGAGAAGTTTGCTGATGCGTCCATATTCTGTTCTCTTTCACCTGGAGTAAGCACTGATTCCCTGACTGACACATATCCTTCCAGACCTCAGTAGCATACATGTTTAGTGACACAATAAGCCTGGATATGCATTTATGTGTACTGATATAGAAGTGTGTGTTTACATATAATTTTTAAACAGTGACATTTCAAACCTATTTTCTTTTTATACTCAGAGTTATTTTTACATCCTTCTATTTCAGAGCAACTAATCTACCTTTTTATTAATCACTGGGCAGTCTTCTTTCCAGTAGAGAAAATAACATGTAATACACCAACAAATACATTCTGAATTATAGGAGGCCACAGCACAGCAGGTGAAAAATGCTATGTAGGAGGTACAGCCTTATCTGGGGTCATATCCTTCATAATCACTAAGCACCTCAGAAATGTTCTACGGGGTAGGAAATATTCCTAAACACTCATAGGAATGAAATGAGAAAACAATGGATAGAAACATGCAAGGTAGCTCAGAGAAAAGAAGCAAGCAGGAAGACCTGAGCTTCATCTCTGACATGCACAGAAGAGGCCGAGCACAGCAGGGAGGGCCTGCGGTGGCATCTCGGTGTACAGACGAGCCAGCACAGCTCAATCAATTAGCTCCAGGTTCGTGAGAGACTCTGTCTCAAAAACTGAGTGAGCCACAGAGGAAGCCACATAACACTGACTTCCAGTCTCCACACACAAGGGCTCACACATATACATGCACACCCATACATACATTTGCACTCATGTGAATACATGCACACACTACACACACACACATGATCTGAACCACATTTCTTCCCTATCTTCTAGGTTCTAGGATCAAGTTTTCTTTAGTTAAAAAGTAAGCTCAATACAGTAAAACTAATCTCAGGACAACTTTACAATTACAGCTCATATTTTGGGGAACCGGGACTGAGATCTCAAGTGACTGAAAGGCGGTGGAAGCTGGGGGCGAGGGAGAGCAGATACCAAGCAGATCTCCACACTGAGGGCTGACTGCTGGCAGCCACTCCTGCCCAATATTCACATTTGAAAATCCATACCCACGCACAGGAACTAACCATTTTTATGCCCCAAAGTATACATGCATAGTATGTCCCATATATCATACATATACCAGTGTTACACACAAATACACAAATGCACATATGCATACACACAGAGAGACATTACACAGTCTAAACTGAAATGCAGAAAACTAATATTTCTCATCCTTTACTCTGCCCTTAATAGTTGGTATTCATTTAAACTTTAATTCTCTATGTGGCTACGTGACCGACACCTTTGGACTGTTGGGTGTTAAGTTCCTCAGGGATGAGGACCACCTCTGTGTAGCCCTATGGCATGTGAGTAGCACTCACACCACATGTCTGGAGGAGGAAATGCATGCACATCTTTTTATCTGTAATCAGTTACAGAAAGAGAGAGAGAAGTCAGGGTGAAAAAAAATAAAGGAATTGGTGGGGAAAGAGCCAGAGAAGAAAAGAAAATGATTTTGATTATTTATATTAATTTATAATTATAGTCCACAAAAATGAAAACTTTCTAAGACTTGGGTACATCCTGAAAGAAATGGGATTGGAATGGCATTTTATTTTTCTTCTCCCCTTACCTAAAATTCTATGTATAGATCATGCTTTTCTTACACTCTCCTCGTTTCCTTTTTTAAAAAAGCAAGTTAAGCAAATGCAAGGTCTATTTTTATAGAATATATACATACTCACAGAACTGGCATTTTCAGATGGTACTGCGCATTCCTCATGTTGGGGACTCACTTCACAGATGTCCCTCCAAGACCACGAGAAATATGACATCACTTCAGTAAGGAGTCTCAGCCTACACTTACCCTTTCTAAACAAAATGAAGTATGCTTTGAAAAGGGTGTCGTGGAATCAAAGGATACTGAATGGAAAACCATACACATGGAGTTTTTCTAACTTTGTAAATAATCTTAGTTTTTGCACTTTGTTCAATAACTAATTTCCATTTATACTGTAACTTTTTCATCGGATTCATTTGAGCAAAAAAAAATCAAGCATATTTTATTTTTTGATCAGGTCCTTCCATTAGGAAAGTCATTACTACTTTGCAGCACTATTTGAGGTATATGCTGAAGGTGAAAATTTTAGGTTTTGAAACTTAAGATGTCAAGTTCATATATATATATATATATATATATATTTGTATATATATATATATCAAGAATTAAAATAACTTTTCCAAGAACTATCACAAATTGACAACTATTTTGTTTGTTGAATGTGTATGTCTTTTACATAACAGAAGAGCCCAATTTCCTGTTCAATAAAAAGGAATTTACCATATGCATTAAATTTTACTAATATGAGAATCATTTCTTATAAGTGATTTCCTGGAAAGAAAACTTAACCTAAGCAGGGCATGGTGGCACATATCTGTCCTCAAGGGACTGAGGCAGAATGGTAAAGGGTTTAAGGTCAGCCTGAGCTATAAAACAAGACCATGTCTAAAATGACAGAAAATAAAAGGAAGGAAGGGAAAGAGGGTGGAAGGAAAGAACAAAAAGAAAATGTAAAACTTAACTGAATTACAACTAGGTGAAAGTACAAAGCAAAATCAAGGCACACTGTGTGATTTGCTGATGGGGATTTATTATGACACCAATCCCATTTCCTCCTCATGGTGATAACCCTGAGCTTACAGAAATGGATTACATGGTCTATCTCTTCTAGCAGCATCAAGTACCACTGAGAGAATGGCGAACTCCTAAAACCACAATGAACAATAATTGCTCGACCGTAAGGTGCTGGTGGGTGCTCTGGAAAATGATACAATAAAAAGCACCGGGGAGAAGGTGCACAGATCATGGAAGCTCTGGTCCTTTGGCAGGCACTGTAGCACAGTTTGTGAGAGCAAAAGAAAAGTAGCGTAGTCTTCAGGGACACACCCTTCAAGCAGAAAAGGAGGTGGGACAGGGTAGAGAAAATCTTTGGAGCCCATGGTGATAGTGTGTGGTGTGGTCACAAGTTTGCATGAAGAGTTCACGCACATACGCCATGTATGCAGGCATGTTTCCTCTGACTCGTGAGGAGCACTTTGAAGTCGAAGCAGAGAGTACCAGAGTGTTGAAGTATCTGTGCACAGCCAACCACCATGATCACAGTACGCAAAGCAGTGGCCACAGAGAACACTTAGAATGCCCAATTTTGTTTGGTTTTAAGGAAAAACAGGCCTCGGTAATTTTCCTAAACTGAACGACTGATTGTAGAAAATAAACAAACATTTTGGAGGTAAAGAAACTTGGGGTGGAGACAGTGGCTGGTAACGCAGGGTGCAGGGAAGAACACGGACAGAACTGGCCAAATTACCATTGGAAACAGTGCCGTGTGGACATTAAGAGAGCATGCGTGTGTCATACAACCCCACTCCAGGATTTCCTCCACGGCAGCTACTACTTATTTAACTCTTTGTTTCATTTAATTTATCCTCTCTCCCTTGCTTTCCATATTGAGGCCTAAAAGCCACCACTTTTTTGATTGTTTCTGGTCACATTCTCAAATGTTTTACTTGGTACACCTTATTATGAGCAGATAATAAAAATCTATGCCCATTTCTCTCACTTCAACCCTAACTCCTACAGAAGACTGCACAAATGCAGTAAGAATTCAAATCTACTGATGGGCAGACCAAGTCCTTGACTAAGAGTGTCTATATCTATAAACTGGTGTGGCGTTTTCAAGTGAGAATATTTTCTATGAAGCTCCAGAATTATTATTAAATATTATTATTTATTTATTAAATATTCTGTTATGATATCACAGTGCTTTCAGATATATGGTAATACTGAATAACTTTAGCCTAAGGTCAAATATTTACTATATACTTACAAAATAAGAAAATTTACTAAGATATGAGTGAAAGCACATAGAAAACTGTTGCATCTTGGTGATTTGTTTTCATGAACAATGGGATATCTTCAGTCTATTGCTAAATGACTACTGAATAGCTGTTGTCTGAATACACATACAAATTAGGAATATTATAATACGGCCATACAAGTGTCCATGCTGAACTTAGAGTCTCTCAAGAGGGCTCCTATGGCCATTGGCAAGCACATTAATGAAGGAAAGATTTGTCAGTATTTTTTGTCTATAAGACATGGTGACTGTCAGCTGAAAAGAGTTTTATCTGATGTATTCATAAGATCACGTGGCTACTTTACCAAGAAACAACAGGGGGCGCCCTGAGCTGACAGGCGCTGGGGCCTCACCGCTGTCCCCCCAACTCTGTATCCTTGAACATTTTATTTCTAGCTTTCCTTGGCTCCCCTTGCTTATCTATAAAACTAATGATTATCTCCAATATCCATTCTGCACTAAAATTTTGCCATTTGATGCTAATGAATGATTATGATATTGCTGCCAATGACAGAAAACAACCCAGGGTGTACTGAGACCTCAGCAACCATTCTTTGTGCTTTAAAACACTGATGTGCTTCATTTGCACAACCACCTGTGAGCTAACACTCTGGTTCATTTTACAGAAAAGGTTAAATAACTTGCCCAAAGTCAAAACACTAAGTGGCTGATATCTAGCTTCAGGCAATTTGAATCAGAGCCCATACTCCTTAGCCTTATGCTAAATCAGAACAAACAATAGTAAACTTTGATATAAGTAAACTCCTTACCAATGAATTTACTCAAGGCACCGTGTTTGCTGGTTCATCTAATTTAAATATTTAATTCCTCAATAATTCTGTTTTTATATATAATATACTAAAGGGAATTCACAGATATAAAAAAATATGAACCTTAGAACAACTGTGAAGAACATTTGGTATTTTGGCTTGTGTTTCCTTTATGAAAAGCTAAGGTTTGGACATTCCCTATTACAAAGGAATGCTGCTGTTGGTGCCTAGCAGAGCAAGAAAGGCCTACATCAAAGACACAGGGACAATTAACATCAGAGACACAGGGCAGTGAACACAGTCAGGACAGAACTATGGGACATGGAATTCCACTCCTGTCTGAATGTTTAGCACTCTCAAATCTTTTCTCAAGACCACATTTCCTCTCTCAGGTTCTGACCCATCAGATTTAAAATATCCAAATGAAATACATCAAGTTTGTTTGAAATAATTTGTCTAACTTTTCTCATGGTCGATACAAATAATCACTTTGCTGAACCAGAAATCTGAAAGCCCATTTCTTTATCTTCCCTCACTTAGTGCCAGATGTTCACACAATTAGTGTGTTCTACCTCCAAAACAAAGTTCAGATCTACTTATCTTCATTCATATAGTTGATGCTTAAGGATTTTAATCATTTGAAGTATACAGAAAATCTTACCTAACTCAGGATTATTAATTATCTCCAACTGTTTTGTTTTGTTTTGTTTTTTAATCTGAAGCCACAGTCTTGCCAAATGTGATGATGAGTATTAACTGTCAGCTTGATAGGATCTAGAAGCCCCTCATGTGTGGTGGGATTTCTAGACTGCTCTTACTGCCTTGGGAAGATCCATCCTAAATAGAATCCCAGCCTACAAAACAGGAGAAATCCAGCTGAGACCGGCCTGTACCGCTCTCTGCTTCCTGACTGAAGAGTCCACCTGTCCGGATACATCATGATTCCATCACACCACCTTCCTTGCCAAGACACAGCATTCTCAAAGTGAGCCATGGTAAAACCTTCTTCCAGTTGTTTTTGTCACATATTGTCACCGCAATGGGAAAATTAACTAATAAAACAAACTACACACAGAGCCCCACAGATCGCCAAGTTCTTCCCATGTGAACATATCAGAATTCCTCTGCTTACAAAGAGGCAGTCTCCTGCTCTCAGGAACTCCTCCCATAAGCTCTGGCTGCTCTAAGGAACATTGGCTCACCTATTCCCAGGGCCTGCCCTTTGTTGCACATTTGTCTGGTTTAATGATAATAAGCGCATTGTACCTGATGGCATTTAGTTCCAGCCCTTGTGCTCTTAACAGTTTCTCTAATCCTTAAAAGGCCTTCTAATAAATATATCCTTATTCATGAGAAGTCCCTGATGCATAAAAAGATTAGAATGCATAACTCAGAAGAGAAGAAGCCCGGATTCATAATTTTCTGACCTAAGCTCCCTCACATGCTTGCCCTTTCACAGTGCTTATGTATCAGCATGTTCTGCTAACGATCAGACTCCAGAACGAAGAGGAATGTTTAATTCTGTGTTTACTTCAGCCTTGGGGCCTAACTCCCAGTCTAACCCAGCCCAAGCCCTCAACAAAGGCCCCCGAGCTGTTTGACTCACTAAATAAAATTCTATTTTATTACTTACCATTTAAATAGAAATGCCAGCTTTATGAATAAGACTGATGGGAAAAGAAGATTTGAACAATGTTTATGAGTTTTTAATGTAATTTTTATTGAGTTTTTTGTATCCCTACTCATTAATAAAAGAAATAATACTGGCATACTTTATCTCCCAACATTATTCAAATTGAATTGGCTTTTTCCTTTCAAAATGATGCTTGGAGAAAATTTCTTTTCTTCCAATGGCCATCTATTTTTCACACAGTGACGAAAGTCCATTTTATAAAATATATTTGTGTATACACTTGACATGAGTTTACACAAGTTTACACAATCACATTTCTTGGTTCTTCAAAAAGTGTATTGTGGGTGGCAACATAGTTCAGATCATGTTTACCTTCAAGCCTGGTAACCTGAGCTCAATAGTTGGGACACATATGGTAGAGAAAACTGAATTCTGTGACTTTCTGTATATGATGAAATATGACTAAATAGCAAAGAAAAGAAATGCAATTTAATAGCTCTTTCCCAAAAATATATTCATTGAATCACACCAAAATTTGACAGTAATAAATTCTTTAACAATAGATATGTAGAATTTGAAGCTTTATTTACCAAATTATTGTTATGACTATTACAGTGCATTCTTACCATATCCATTTGGAACTTTGAAGTATTTTGCCTGTGAACAATTTTATAATATCATGCATGAATTGGTCACTTTGAAATTATCACTTCACTAAGTCATGTGTCCTGAGACAATTAAAAGTTACATTCCCGATCCTACATCTGACGGAGGGCTAATATCCAGTATATATAATAAATTCAAGAACTTAAAAAGCAACAAATCAAGTAATTCAATTAAAAAATGGGGTATGGAGCTAAAAGGAGAACTCACTGTAGAGGATTACAGAATGGCAGAAAAACACTTAAAGAAATGCTCAACGTCCTTAGCCATCAGGGAGATGTAAATCAAAACGACCCTGAGATTTCACCTTACACCCACCAGAATGGCTAAGATCAAAAACTCTAGTGACAACGCATGCTGGAGAGGTTGTGGAGAAAGAGGAACCCTCCTCCATTGCTGGTGGGAATGTAAACTGGTATAACCACTCTGGAAATCAATTTGGTGTTTTCTTAGACAATTAAGAATAGTGATTCTTCAAGAACCAGCTATATACTACTCCGAGGCATATATCCAAAAGATGCTCAAGTACACAACAAGGACATTTGCTCAACTATGTTCGTAGCTGCTTTATTTGTAATAGCCAGAACCTGAAAACAACCCAGATGTCCCTCAGTTGAGGAATGGATACAGAAATTATGGTACTTCTACACAATGGAATAATACTCAGCAATTAAAAACAATGAAATCATGAAATTCGCAGGCAAATGGTGGGACCTGGAAATGATCATCCTGAGTGAGGTATCCCAAAAGCACAAAGAAACACTTGGTATATACTCACTTATATAGACCTATAGGATAGGATAGACATACTGAAATCTATACACCTAAAGAAGATAAGCAAGAAGGAGGACCCATCTAAGTGGGATGATCAATCCTCACTTAGATGGACAAACGGGATAGACATTGAATGTAGGAGAAAGCAAGCAACAGGACAGGAGCCTACCACAGAGGGTCTCT
>CM053755.1:2282113-2344548 GCA_028658305.1 Pachyuromys duprasi
GCTGCTCCCCAGGCTGCTCCTGACCCTGCTGCTCCTGCTGTGGCTGTGGCTATTGCTTGTGGGAGACTTCCTGACAAAGATCAAGCTTGCCCCGTGGAAGTCGATGCCCTGATCAGCAGGAAGTAGACTAACAATATCAGGGCCCCCTCTCCCTTCTAACTTTCTTTCTCTCCTACTTAGTGTTGTGAGATTGGAAAAGATAGGGGTGGTACAGAGATGAAAGAAAAAGAACCCATTAAAGTAGACAAAAGTCTGGTACATGTCTGTGTGAATGTGTGTGTGTATGTGTATGTGAGTGTATATCTGTGTGTATTGGCATGTGTGTATGTGTTGTCTCTGTATGTGTATTGGTGTGTTTATAAAGGTCTATGTGTATTTATGTGTGTATGCATGTGTGTATATGTTTATATGTATGTGTATACCAAGACAGAAAGCAATAAACATCTGCTTATAATTTTCTAAACATTCTGTAAAGTACAGGTTATGAAAGCAGACCAAGACTGACATTTTTCAAAGAAAAATGAAAAGGACTTAAAGAACACACAGGAATGATCTAGAGAGGCTGAGCCTGGTGAAGCAAAGCAAAACTGGGTTCCTATGACATAAGTTGAACCCCTATCAGCAGGTCACAAAAAACCATCAGCAGGAGCAGCACCAGGGAGAACTTACTCAAAACTCTGTTCCAGGAGATGGGCATGTCAACTGTGCAATCTGGTTCACAATGTAATCACTCTAGTTATAACTTCTGGGTCATACTGTCAGTGCTGGGCATGTCACACATTTAAAGAGGTAGCTCTACATGACTTCACCACTCAAAGCAGGGAAAGATGACAATGACAAAACCAAAACAACAACAAATCTTGCTGAATATCCTTGAGTGAGATCTGGCTTAGGGGTTCCTTCAGTTTAGGGTTCTCTATAAAAGGTCTAAGCCAAATTGAAAAGTGTATCTCAGTTGGCATTGGTGATCAGTAGGACAGAGATAGTTTGACCCTATCCTTATATGCTGAAGAATAAGGATTTCTTACCTTAGACCAAAGGTTGGATCCACCTGATTAACATGGGGTATGATAAGGCTTTTTATGGGCTCAGAAATTCTGTTCCTTAAATACCTCAGATTACTAGAAAATTCAAAGAAAGATGTCCAGAAGAGACTGGATCATCAAGATGTCTTCTAAACAATCTTATAACTACCAACCAAAGTCAGCCACAAAGCAGAGAAAACGTTCAAGTGAAGCAAAACAAGTAGAATTACAACTTGATTGTAAATATCAAATTATTTTCCAAACTGACATACATGAAATTATTCCCCTAAGGTATTGGTTATCTTTCTTTTGCTTTCTTTCTTCCTTTCTTTCTTTTGCTTTTCTTTTTCTTTCTTTCTTTTTTTTTTTGAGACAGGTTTCTCTGTGTAGCCCAGGCTAGTCTCAAAGTCACTGATATCTGCCTGCCCCCTGCCTCCCTGAGTGCTAGGATTGCAGGCATGATCCACAGCATCTGCCTACGTATTCTTTGTAAGTTAAGTAGTTGTATTTTTTCCCCAAATCATTTGCCTTTTTTTGTAACTTCACTGAGTAGAGATGAGATCTATTTTGTTGCACAAATGATATTGTATTCAGTAAATGGTAAATAATAGATTAGAAAACCTTTAATGGTGATGTTTAAAATGTTCCTTTTTTGGCATCCTCATTTAACACTCTTTCCTTGGACTACAGCTCAGTGGGAGTCACTTTTTACCCCAGGGGGTCCCTGGGTTGGTAGGGCGTGGCACACCCTGGCATGATCATTATAACCACATGCAGACCCAGGGTGACATCTAAGTGCTCACACTCACTTGTAGCTGGAGGCGTCCAAACCTGACACAGGCTAATGAATTACGCTGCCGTGGTGTGTTCATAAGATAACAAATCCTGGTGAGTATTGCGTAAGCGGAAGGAGAAGTAGAGCTGAGCTCTTTGTAAACATGAGACTGAGTGGGATGCAATTTCTGCAAAACTGTTTAGAAATGATAGGAATGAGTTGGTGTCAGTCCCTGCATTCTTGTTTTTTTCAACTTACTCAATTCACACATTCCTGCTGGCGGTTTTCATAGTAAAACCTAAATTTACAATCACTGTAATTTAAGGAGAAGAGCTATATTCAGGAACACATAGCAAAATCCTCTTATGTAACTTAAATTATTAAAGAATTCCCTTAAAACCTTAGCAGAATTCCCTTAAAACCTGTTTATTGGCCTTGCACTTCAGGTGACTGGTGTGGCATAATAAAACATAAAGCAGTGATGAAGTTCATCATATCTTCCAATTTCTTTGTAAAAACATGCCATGGGTCACCCAGCACTAGAGAGATGCTCAAAGTACAGGAAAACCCTCATTATTGCTGCCTTTCTAAAGAGGAATACGGCAATGTCACTTCAATATAAGCATGATATCAACAAACACAGGTTTAGAGATTTTTATATAAATTTAATATAAATACCTAAGGTTATTTGTACAAAGTTGTTACTGACAGTCGCGGCACAAAACTGAAATGACTATTCAGTAATAGAATAATGGTTAAATAAAACACAATGCACGGAACCTTAGGCAGCTACTAGAATGAACGAATTTAGTCTGTGGATAATGACATCAGGGGAGTATCAACAATACATCATATAAAAAGGTATCCATAGGCTAAAACAAAAACAAAGAAAGCACTGCAGGAAAATGTGCTCCAACCTATGCAGGCCTATTGAGAAGCCCTAGTAATGGAGGATGAGAGCTAAACCAGCCAAAGCTTCTAATGTTGGGAAGGGGACATCAACTTAGTCACAAAACTTTCAACCAACAACCTGTTCTGCCTGCACGATGTGCTGGCCAATTGGTGGCTCAGAGTTTGCGGGAGTGATCAACCAATGACTGGTCTAACATGGGGCCCAACCCATGACAAGGAGCCCATGCTAGACACTGCCTGGAGAGCTAGGAACTGGAAGTGAGATGGCTCAAAGACCTAGAACCAAATACAGCTGGAGAAGAGGAGGAGGAGGAGAAGGCTGAGGAGGAGGAGGAAAATGAAGAGAAAAAGAGGAGGAGTAAAAAGGAAGAGAAGGAGAAAAGGCCAATGAAATGAATTCTAATGATATTCTGACATACTCAGAAAGAAGTGCCCAGCCCATTCATCATCAGAAAAGCTTTCTCTGGCAGCTGATGGGAGCACCTGCAGAGATCCACAGCCAAACATTACATATAGGTCAGGGAAGCCTGCAGAAGAGGGGGAGAAAGGATTGTAGGAGCTAGGGGCTGGAAGACACCAGGAGAAAATGGCCCAAAGAATCAACTAAGCAGGACTCACAGGGGCTTACAAAGACTGAACTGATAATCAGGGAGCCTTCGTGGAACTGATGCAGATCCACTGCATATATGTTATGGTTGTGTAGCTTGGTGTTTTTGTAGGACTCCTAACAGTGGTTGCTGGGTTGTCTCTGACTTTTTTTTTTTTTTTTTTGCCTGCTCTTGGGACCCTTTTCTTCCTACTGACTTGCTTAGGTCCAGTCATGGAATGAGGGTTTGTGCTGGGTCTTTTTGCATCTTGATATGCTGTGTTTTGTTGATATCCCTGGGAGGCCTACTCTTTTGTGAAGGGAAATAAAGAAGCACTGGATCTGAGGGAAGGTTACTAGTAGGAGGCAGGTAGGCTGTAGTTGGGATGTACAGTATGAAAGAAGAATACATAAAAAGAAAAAATTATCCATATTGGTCTAAATTCCTGAAAAGCATGTTATAGAACATATGTACAGACATCTAGTAAGAAGAGGTGAGAGGGAGAAGGAAAAAGAAAAAGAAGTGGAGTGGTTAAAAGGAGAAGAGATGTAACAAGAAAGACCAGGAAAGAGAGAGAGAGAGAGAGAGAGAGAGAGAGAGAGAGAGAGAGAGAGAGTTAAGAACATGAAAAAACATACAGACCTTTTATGGAACGTTTAGGAGAAGCAGGATATTGTAGATGATTGTTTTAACAGTACAGAGGGATATGAAGCAGGAGAGAAAGGAAACCTTTTCTTAAATTTATACTATAGAAGTTATCAGTTTTCTGAGAATGGTCTCACTCTGCAGCCATTCCAGGCTGTCCTGGAATTTACCATGTAGCCCAAGCTCATCTCAAGCTTGCAAAGATTCTCCTGCTTCAGTTTCCCAAGTGTTGCAATTACAAATATGACTCTCCATGCCTGGCTTTGTCTTGTGGAGTTCTGCAGGGTTTAATATATGGAGGATGGTTTGCTGTCACTGCCTACTTTTGCTTAAGGAACAATAACCTAGTAGGAAAATGAAAAAAAAATGATTTAGTTCCATAAAGATGCGAGCTGGAGAAGGGGTTGATAGGGCACCATCTATGCTGAGATTCCAGGGCTGATGGTGGTGGACATGAAGAAATGCTGTCTCCCTTTGCAGAAATGCAGAATTGTATATGTACCAGGAGGCCTGAACACGGACAACACATTTCTATCTACAGAATGAAATGTATACTTGAGCCAGCCTTGTACCAAGACATGAGAAGACAGAGAAATACCATGCTGTCCCTGGGCTTAGGTTAAAGGGTCTAATTTTCTTTCCCCAGGGAACCCCAGCAAAGCTTAGCACCCAGATGCTCTTATGCTATTGCTGACACTTTCTGGTCTTGAATGATTTAAGACCTGATGACTTTGTTTCTTGTGAACATTTCTAATGTGTGTTCTCCTTCATGTGATGGTAAAAACCTACATGTTTTAGAGGCCTGGTCTCCTTAGGTCTAAAAACCCATTTTGCTGCCTGCTTGGGACCTTAAGTCTATTTGCTAAAGCCATCCAACCTCAAATAAAAAATAATCTAAGAAAGGACAATGATTCATATAATGAAAAGACTGGATAAATGAAGGACAACCTTAGAATGGTTTAAAATAACTAGTTACACCTGTGAACAGTACTTCTGGATAGTCATCAACAGAAACATCAAATGGAGACTGACGCACATTAGAAATACAAACAGTGCTTAGAACATTGAAGATAAAAAAAAATCAGTGAAAGGCTGTGGGACAGCTCCATGGCAGGGCATGTGCTTAGAATGTCTGAGGCCCTGGATTGCACCCTCAGTACCACACAGGAAAAAAAAAAACACTTACAGTACTTTGAAAAAAAAGGATTTTGAATAATTCCATCCTAAATAAATTTTAAAAATGCATAAGGAGATCAGTATTATGACATGATGTATACAATTCTTAAAATATCACACAGTACTATCTAAACAGGTACAGCCATTAAATGTTGACTAAAATCATAAAAACTCAGCTAGAATTAAGCAACCATATTTCAATGAGTTGAGACATTAGAAGACTTTCTCTTTCACACTCACTCAGTGGAACCACCCAAGCTGGAGACTCTGCTAGCAAGCATGCATTATTTCCTTGTGTGATCTGCTAGTCACTTCTTGTCTCCATCTTTCCTTATGCTCAGAAAGAGTCCTTAGCAGAGCATAATGGGAGTCTTGTCTATTCTCTGGCTTTTATTCCAGTTTCCCAAGGAAAAAGATAATGAGCAGCACTGGACGAGCACCAGAAAACAAATCCTTTCTCCTGCTAACACTCAGTTCCCTTATGGAAAAGCCTCAGCTAAAGCTCTTTTCTCCAGATTGTTGCCCCTCAGACCTCTGAGTGGTAACAGCTCTTGCTGTTGCCAGCCAAGACACGTCACCATTTCTGCTCTGCCTTATCCCTACTCATTCTATTATAAACAATAACCCTGTTCCAGTCTTTACAACTCTGCCAGTTGGGTGTCATCAATTTCCTTCTGGAATCCCAACCTACACATTTATTTGTAGAGAATCTATTAAGGGCCAGACAACATGTAAAAATAAATTAGAAATTGATTATGCTTTCAAAACAACTTACAATCTGGTGAAGGAGATAACTGAGGTTCATCAGACATCATTGGTTGACTAATGTCTGCTTAGACAGAATTGAGAAACAGCAATATTGTCACAGGAAGGCAGGGGTAAGGAGAGGCAGAAAATTCCACAAGATGACTTGTTTTATACATACTGCTTTGAAGTAACTCGTTCATGTATGGTGAAATGAAATTGTATTCAGAAACATTTTAACACAACTTCTAAACTGTCTACCTTGCTGTAATTTACGTATGCAAAGTATGCTATCTGAAAGGGTAATTAAAGATTATGTGCCCACAAACCTAATAATTATTTCACAGACATGCAGGTTGTAGGAAAAATTCTTGTTTTTCTTCTAAATTTCTACATACAAATCCTACAAAAATTAAAGCATTCTCCCATGGGATATTTAAAGCTAGTGTTTAATGGAACCATTAAAATCACATTTTAACCATTTAATGGGGGTAAACAAGATTTGAGCAACAATTTAATTATAACAATGGCTACGGTTTAGCAATAGGCCTTAATGTAAAATGGATACTACACAACTGTGCTTATTTATTTTCAAGGTCTATTCAATAAACTTGAAAAGGTAATGTAGTCACACAAACAGATTTTAATTTTCAAACGGCATATGTATTAGCAAATGTACAATGCATACTTTAATCCTATCTCTTTATTTATAAGTGGAGTAGAATGTGATTTTTTAATTCCTATCTATAAAAAGAAATAATTACTAAGGGCAAATGACTCAACATGCTCATCATCTCGCAGGCGCCTATCCTTAATGGAGACTTTCAAAATGTGAAAACTCCAGTCAGCACTTAGGTCTTGCTGAGACAAATGTCTCTGTAGTTGAGAGCATTTTATGCTCTTGCAGTGGACCCAAATTCAGTTTCCAGAATCTTCATGGCAGCTAACAACACTCAGCAACTCCACTTGCAAGGGATTTAGTACCCCTCAGGCAACACATGAATGTGTACACAGATGTATATGCAAGTAAAACACTAGTCCCTATAAAACAGAAATTAATGAATCTTGTTAACATACAAACAACATATGATACCCTTATATTGTATAATAGGAAATCTATGTATGGAAATTAAAGACAGATTACAAAGTAGGATCATTTCTCTGCAGATACATATTTTTAGATTACTAGTGAGGCTATCTAGAATTATTTAGTTTAATTCAAGTTTAACAGATATTTCCATATAAATATCTTCATGCTTGCTTCAGAACCTCCCAGCTTTCTTTTATCATAATAGATGTGTCTTTCCCACTACATTTCAGTGCAATTTGATGTGACTTCTAAAGATCCAGTGTGGATTATCAAATATTTAAATTGTGTTACTAGAAGCCTTTTCTGTTTATGGGATTGAGTCTTTAGGGGAAAGCTCAGTTTGGGAAAAAGACTTCCTTAGAACAAGCTGGATGGTATCTGAACTCGGCAAAGTACATTTGCATTATGTATTCTGAAAATCAATAAGTAGATTGCCTACTTGTGTAAGAACAGATGTAAGACCTGAATGTTGCCTGTCTCAATGGCTTAGAAAGGCACACACTTAAATAAGTCTCATTGTGTTGATGAATCTGAATTCTTAACATACATACAAAGCTTTGAACTGGACAGCCTCAAGTGATAGATTAGCAGTACAGACATACATTAAAGCATGTAGCACGAAAACTACCCAGTGTAAAATGGGGCAGAAACACATTAAACATTCTTATCCACCTAAAGTCCAAATGGATTACAACTTAGAACATATGCAAAATCAGTTATGCAAAATGGACTCAACGATTTCTCCAATAATTTCCTACTATTTGGGGAATAATTTATCCTTATATTTTTGAATATGTTAAACAGGGAGAACAAAAATGTTTCAATAATTTATTTTTGTTTGTTTGGCTAGAATAGCAAATCATGAAACCTTCAAGGAACCTAATTAGCTCCTCTAGACTAGGATTCCAAATCTCTTGGATGTGGGACCCACTGACCAGATGGTGCAGTGTAATATAATGCATTTGAAATAGAGGCTGGAGTTCAGGTCTGCAGGCCACAGGACAACAGAGGCAGATTGCACAGTGAAAGTGATACATTCAACTCTAAGACCCTGGGCTGGCAATCGCTGCTCTACTCTTTGCCAAAGGGCAAGCCAAAGCCATCTTCCTGAAGCTCTACTGATGTATATGGCGAATGACTCCGCTTTTAACCTCTTTAGGGCATGAGAGGTCATGAAAACCCAAAACATGTAAGGAAGCATAGAAAACTGTCTCCAAATTATTTGTATTTGGCTGCGCAAAAAGATAGGCCTGTCCCCTAAAATACCGTATATTCAAAGGCATCTTCTCTGAAAACTTCCTTTGTTCTTAATTAATGAGACTGACTGGTTCACAATCTGCCTTATGACTATGCCTGATGGAACTTAATGGAAGAAAAGCTTAATTGCAGAAAAGCAATAGAAGAAATTCATTAGAGAAGGCTTAAAACCTGAAAATTATAGGCAAAGCCAGCTACCCAAATGGAAATTGAGCCATTTAAGATGTCTTAATTAGATTTAAAACCAGAGCTTAGAGAAACTAAATTAGCTCTATCGAATAAGATTTTTAAAAAAATCTTAGATAAAATGCATAGTTATTATTGGATTACTCTAGGTGGTCAGTGTGGGTATGTACTGATAGTTCTAAACCCAACATTTACAAGGAGTTATAGCAAAAAGACAAAGGAGATTGTTAGCAGGACCTTCTAATACTATTGCTTGTATTCCTAATCTTACAGTAAAATGTTTGAACAACTGCAGTACTGCCAAGTGTCTTGAAAAAATGCAAAAGGAGATCAGCAAAGAGAAGATTAATTTCAGTTTTGTTGGAAAGAAAAAACAAAACAAAACAAAGACTCCCATTTATTTTTCATCTGAGAGTTAGAAATTTACATGAATCGGTTGTGATTCCAAGCAATGATAACACTGTTAAGGAGAAACCCAGTCAGGCAGTCAGCACATGATTGAATTTACAAGATGAGTGTGAGTATTAGAGCTAAGAATAAAGGGGGGAAGAGTAAAATACCTTAGGAAGTACCATCCTAAAGCCTGTCTCCTGTCAGTCATAAGTATTAGGCATGCCATGTTCAAGATCTCTTGTATACTGTATAATAGAATCAAGATAAACGAACAAGAAACAAAGGACTCAAAATGGAAATTATACATTGCAACAAGCACTGTAAAAAGTCTAAAGCCACCAGAGATGACATCAGCGACATGAGATTTGCAGGGGTGGGGACTGTGGAGGAAGTGATATCTAACCTGAGGTCTGAAGCTTCAAGCAGGAGCAGCCAGTGAGTGGTAAGGGGAGAATCCTCCAGGCTGAGCAGCCAGTGAGTGGTAAGAAGAGAATCTTCCAGGCTGAGGAAGCAGCCTAAGCTTCAGTATGTTGCTCTAGTCAAGGATATCAGGCATGGGAGAGGAAGAGAAGGTGGAGAGAGATGCCTACACTAAGAAAAGGGCACTAGCTCATTAGATCAGCAAAGACTATTGATTCTGCACAAAGACCTAGGAGGTTAGTGTAGTATACAGTCCTTGAGGAGAATTAAGGAGAAAAGTAACATTTGTTTTAATTGTTTGATTGCTATTAATGTGTGTCAGGGGAGTGGGGAGGAGGAAAGAAGGGCAGACAGATGCCATGGCATACTTGGGTAACGAGAGAAGAGTTTCCAGAAGTCAGTTCTGTCCTTCCGCCAGGTTTCCAGGGATCAGACTCAGGTGGTGACAGCAAGCTCTGTTCCTGTGAAGCCATCTTGCCAGCCCTAGACTGATATTTTAAAAGGATCACTCTCACTATGGAAATAAGTCTTGCAAAGAGAAGCCTCTGGATCTCCAGTGCTTGGTGGGTGATTTAGTATTCATGTTGGGAAACATTTGTCAGCATCTCTTGTTTGCCAGTTTCACTGTGCAAGAAAGAAATGCAAAGATCAATAAGGCTTAAAGTTTGCTTTCAAGAAATGTAACACATTAGTAAATAAATATAATTTATTAGAAGCAAATGTTTGTTTGTAGGTGTGTGCAACATGGTAAAGGAGATGAGGCAGAAACCTCACAAGGTAAACAATGAAATTGGGCCTGCAAAGACATAAAACAAAAAATATTCCAGGCAGTAGCAATTAAAAAAATATTGCAGGACCAGAAGAATATAGAATTGGAGAGAAACAAAGGAAGCATGGTCATTCTCAGAGTGGAAAGAGGAAAGCAGGAAAGGCTGTGACAAATGGGCAGGAGCACGCTGGGCTAAGTTCTTACTGGGAGCCCCGTCAGCAGGAAGCTTTCTGAGAACTTAAGAGTTCCATTACAAGCTGACCAAAGACAGCGTGGGAGGCCCTGTGCTTAGACCGTGAAGACGCCCCCAGGAAAGAAGCCGTGGACTCAGAGGCACCATTTGTTCTCTTCCCTCTATGTCTGCGAAGAAGGCACTGGCCCTTTGGTCTCACTCCCCACTGCCTGGGAAGGATGTGAAACACTCCCTCTAACAAGTCTCTCAATCTGAGAGCAAGGAGCTTGATGGAAGAGGCTAGCCACTTAGCCCACGGCCCCATCTTCACCCATCGCCCGCCTCCACATAACCTCTTCCTCCCTGCTGTTCACTCCTTACCTCTATTATTTACGTTCACATCTGTCTCTGTCAGTATCTATCACAGTGCTTAAATTAAGATGCTGAATTTAATGTTCAGTTCTCAGTTCCAAGGAAGGTGATGGGTGAATGAGAATGCTCGTCAGTCACTCGTTGTTAGCTTTGGGAAGGGTTTTGGAAGGTACCAACACCACTGCCACTTTTCAGTTTGCGACTTAACTTTAGGGTGGCTCAGTCACAGATATTCCTAAAATTTCTCCCAAGAAGTTCTACTCTAGGAACTACTACCCAACTGGTAGTGACTCAGGGACCTGGCATAATATAACTTTTAACCTTTTTCAAACTACTGTATTTTATGGCTAATTTCTATTTGTTTTTTCTGTGCAGGTAGAGTTTTGCTGCTGCTGTTGTTGATGTTTTCCCATTAATTCCTGTAATTTCTTCTCACCAGGCCCTGTCTCTATTGAGTACACTGGATAATTGTGTCAAGACACAATTATCAGGTACTTATCCCAGAGTGCTGTCTTTCTTCATGATTCTGTGTTTCTATGCTCTGAGTGGTGATGTTCCTTTATTCATACTTTGAATTCATACATTGAAGCATAATCACTAATATAAGAATGTTATCACATGAAACATTGAGCAGGTGGCTGGATTATGGGGACAGGGCTCTACTGTCTCATGAGGGGCATGAGCTTCATAACAGAGACCTCAGAGCCCTACCTTATTCCTTCCTACCATGTGAGGACACAGTGAAACATCACCACCTGTGAACAGCAAGCACTGCCAGCAGGCAGCTTAATTTAAGATTTCCCTGCCTCAAAGTTGTGAGGGAAAGCTTATGGTGTTTCTAAACCGTACAGGTTTTACTATTCCATGAGAGTGGCCTGAACAAAAACACTGTCTGGGGGTAATCTTTCTGCTAATTAATGCCATAATGAGATGATTTGTGATCATAATTTAACCAGCTAGTAATAGAGTCTTGGAGTTAAAAATATGCAGTCTTCCACTCTAATCATTTAAAGTCAAGAACTCTGAATACCCAGAAGAGCAAACAGATTTGTCTCAGATGATGTAGGTAGTTATTTCATGGAATATTGTATGTCTGGAACTAATAATATCAGAATCCTTCCTATTTTGCTTCATAGCTTCTCACTAACTCTAATTTTATTCTTTTTGATAATATATATTCCTTTCTGTTCACTAAAAAAATTTACCCATTTCTTACTTAAATCAGCAAGCTCAGGGAAACTTGTAACATATAAGCTATTGCTCAAACCCCTGTGACCAAAATTACATTTCTGTAGTAACAGAAACTGGATAGTAATACAGTGTCTCCAGTTACCAGCTGAAATAACCAAATCATACAATTGAAATTGCTGAGTCACCAAGTTCTGCTTGTCTTTGACATTTATGTCTTCAGTTCCACCATTGTGAGAAGTGGAGCTGAAGGTCTCCTCAGCCGTTCAGCCATGTGTCTAGAGCCAAAGTCCATTCAGTATGTTTCCAATGTCCCCTTTATTTAACCCTTCATCTTTATTAAGCTCTAAAACAACAACAACAACAACAACAAAAAACCCTCTTAAGTGAGTCACACCCTCAAATAATGTATTACTCTAACATTTATAACATAGGTACCAAGACAGGCCATATATCATTAATATTCAAGAAATATTTGTTGAATTATAACTATTTTTAAATAAACTTAGACCCAGCCTGAATTAGCTAAATTTTCAGGACTGTTTCATTAAAATTTAGAAAATCTTAAGACTCACATAATAGAAAGATTTATTGAAAAATATTTTAAAACACACAAAGTGGATAGAAAAAAAATGCTGTGGAATTATTCATAGAGAGAAACCAGCTTGCTCTTTTATTTTTCATTTTATGTTCTGTTTTAAATATATTTATTTTAGCCTGAGTGTAATACATACTTATTTGAAAAAAAGGTAACATAAAAAGCATGCAAAGTAAAATGGAATACCTTGCCTTTGTCTAGCTAATCACTGATTATAACACTATGTGCAGATTTAACATGCTCGAAAACAGAACACAGAAAGCTGCTTGATGGCTATTGATAAAGTGATTCTCAGGCTTGTATGGAGAAGCAAAAGAACCAGAACTAGTCAATGCTGAAGGAGAAGAAGGGCAAAGGGCTAACACTAACTCACTTCAAGACTTACTACAGGACTTTAGTAATCAGGATAGAGTGGTTATTGGCAAAAACAGACAAATCAATCAGCGAGGCAGAACAGGTAGATCAGGCCATAAATAGGCCCACATATAAAGAGTCAGCTGGTCTCTGACAAAGGAGATTAATTCAATGGAGAAAGGACAGTGTTCCTTAGAATTGTGGAGCAGGGTTGAAGACAGAAACAGACACGGTTGTAGAACAATGAGACATCCGGAAAAATCCGAGAGCCATTTGTCAGGGCCTTCTCAAAAAGTACCTCAACACTACAAAGTCCTGAAAGGTAACAGAAGAAAATGTAAATGGTCTTGGAAGTGGTAATGGCTTAAAAAAAAATAACACATCAAAGTTGCCATTAAAGAATGAAGGAATTGATGCGTTGGAACTTATTAAAATTTAAAACTTCTGCTCTGCAAGTTAATGTGGAGGGAATGAAAACACGAAGCACACACTTGGGGAAAGTATTTGCAAAAAAATATCGGATAAATATTATTTTCCAGAAAACACAGAGACTAGTAAAACTCTATATTAAGAAAACAAACTACCTGTTTAAACATAAGCAAAAAAGCAAACAGAAATCTCCTCAACAAAAAAATATAAATGAGGAGACAACATATGCAATGATCTCTGTGCAGACAAGTTTTATGTCAACTTGACACATGCTGGTGTCATCTGGGAAGAAGGAGCCTGAATTGAGAAACTGTCTCCATAAGATCTGGTTGTAGGCAAGCCTGTTGGGCATTTTCTTAATTAGTAATTGATGTTGTGGGAGGGGCCAGCTCACTCTGGGCAGGGCCACCCACCATGGGCTGGTTGTCCAGGGTGCTGTAAGTAAGCAGTAAGTAAGCAGCCTTTTCCCATGGCCTCTGCATCAGCTCCTGCCTCCAGGTTCCTGACCTGCTTGAGTTCCTATCCAGACTTCTTCTGATGATAAAAAATGAAAGTGTAATCAAAATAAACCCTTTCCTCTTGGATTCCTCTCAGCCATAGGAACCTTAACAAATACAGGATCTTGCTGTGACAGGCCTGACTGTGTTGTTTTGGGGAGGACTACAGAAGGACTTTCCAACTTTGACTAGAAAAGTCATTGGGTGTTGTGAGCTCAAGCAGCCTGTTCTTTGGAAGCATGGAAGATGATGCTGAGAACAGACAGATGATGACACCTGGCTTGTGAATTTCAGAGGAAAATTTAAAAATACTACTGGGGCTGCTTGTTGTTTTTGAATTAAGAATCTTAGGTTCTGACTGGCTGGGGCTGAAGAACCAGTTGTGATTAAGAAGAAAATGGTATCACTGAAGTCAAACCTTTGCTTTACTGGGACAATGAATGCTGGTTAGCTGGGGGTCAGATGTTAGAAATTCTTAAGAAGAGAGCAGCGTCACTGATGCTGTCTTTTTGGAAATGCAACCTCAGGTTCAGCAGATAGAAGCTGTGCTTTGGAGATTGCCAAGGGTGAACCCCATGCTAACAACTGAATTTAGTAAATGTGCAAGAGTCTCCCAGGTGGCCCTGGCTTTGAAGGTGTGAAGGCACCGTGGTAAATAGCTGCTATTTCAAGGACGGATACGCAGTGTGCACTTCTCAGGCCCATAAAATGCCCAGCAGCAAGAGTGAACCTAATGCGAACTATGACTTTGACTAATAATAATGTATGCCTGCATTCCCACCAACTGTCTCATCTGATAGAATGTGAAGACTGGGTGGCTAAAAACATATATGAAGATTCTGATCTCATTGCTTCAGGCTGTAAGCTTAATGAAGCTTATTACTTGAAGAATATCAGTGTTTATCTGATTTCTTGGTGGCAAATAACCACCAATGAATAAGAAATCTCAAAAGTAAAAGAACCAAGGGATTTGAGTATGCTAAAATATATGCACATGACATTAAAAATAAAACTACAGTGTAGAAAAAATTTCCCCAAGTGTCTCTTAATAATCTGTTAAAATACTTGTTATAATTGAAAAAAAAAGTTCCAATTTTTAAAGTTTCAGGAAAGAAAAACTGATAGTTGAAATAACTCACTTAAAAACATGTAAGGATATGCTCAAACAAATGTAAATTAAAATGATGTCATTTATTAAGATAATAAATGACTGAAATACGGGACAGAAGCAAGTAAGATGGATGTTCTCACAAATTGCCATTGGGATTATATGGCAATCAACATGGGAGAGAAAGTGATTTAATGATAGACCAAGATGTATGATGAGTCTTAAAAATGTTCTCATATTGAACCCACCAATTCTATCTCTAGAAATCTGATTTATGTCAGAACTACTTATAGACACATAAGACATATATTTAGATAATATAAATATTTATAAATATTAGAAATGCAAAGTTACAATACATACATAAGTAGTTTACTAGTTTCTAGTAGCCAGTCAAAATGGTCAAAGGACAATATTCCAAAGAATATTTTATGATAAAGAAAACTCAAAGTATAAATGAAAATATTATAATTGGTATAAAAGACATAGAGACAGACCTATAGAATTAAAGGAATATGTAAAGATTAAAGACTTATCTGTGGCAAGAATTTTAGAATTTTTGTTCCTTTTAAAACACAGAAACACTATAAGAACATGTTCACATTTGAATCCCAGGTATGAGATATGGGGCTGCTTTGCAGCAGCTGCTATGATGCCTCATCCTCTGTCTGGGGTGTGATTTTTCCAATTGCAGATAGCTTCTGTGACTGTGTGACATTTGGAATCCAGGGGACTTTCAGAGGGTATATAAATGCTAGAGTCCTGAAAGGCAGGGTGAGATGGTTGTTGTTGGCTGAGCTCTGATAAAAAGTCAGCACAAAGAAGAAACAACAAGAAGGAAAAAAAAGATACCCTGACGGTAAAGGTCAGGCTTCCTCCAAGGCGGTAGTCTAGCAATGATGACGACCATTTCTGACCCCTCACTTTATTCAAGGATCTCTGTCCTTTCTTCTTTCGTATCTGGTGTTAGAGGGTTGAAAGGGTGGAAGAAGAAGGATGGAGGAGGATGGAAAAAAGAAGAGCCCACAAAGCAGCTAACACCAGCTGCAGTTATCTATCTAAAAATTGAAAGAGAATCAACAGGAGAATCATAGTTAGGTCTTACCAAACCTATAAACAGTTTTAGAAAAAAATATGTATCTGCTTAACAAATTGAAAATTTTAAGAAAAGTAAAACACAAGCATTTATGCTCAATAGTCAGAAAGTGTAAAACAAAAGATTGATGAATATTTATTTGACAAAAGAAATAACAAATTAATATAAAGGATAAATTACAATACAAAAACATATTTGGAAATAAAGACTTGCTAACCATAAACTATATAGCAAGTTTAAAATCAATAAGAAAAGGGAAAATTCAATAGAAAAATCAAAAGACAGAAAAATTAATTTACTAAATGAAAATGAAACTAAATGTGAAAATGTGTTACTCCTCTCACACACACAGCAGAAATATTTGTAGTATATGCATATTTGAATATACATGTTCAAATTCTTGAGGTCTCAATTTAATAACCTATTTAAAGAATATAATTTGGCAAGTACACAAGATTTATGTAGAGAGACGATCTTTATATCAAAATTTATAATATTAAAAATGTATTATAGTAGACACATCTAATAAGCTACTTCACACTTAGAACATTCTGAATATCAAGGGACCCCATCTAAGGGGGTGCAAGATGCATGGAGGAATTATTGTCCCATGAGGAGACTGTAACCAATGGTGAACAATAGGAGATAGATAAATGACTCTCCCTCCTTCCCTTCCTTGTCTTGAGACAATGTTTATGTTGCCATTTAGAACACTATTCTATAAGACAGAGCAATCAATTATGATGACTACTGAGTAGCACAGTTGGTTGGGTCTAAATCATTCTCTTTGAGCTCTGTTCTCATCCTTGCCTTACTTCCCTTATCACTGGTATTAACCCTAACACTTAAATGTATGACACAAAGGCACTTATTTACTTTATGATTCCCTTGGAATTTCAGGTTAAAACAAAGGGAGAATGCAGCATCCATGGGCTATTTAAACAGTGTAGAAGGCAAAAAAATTTGAAATAGATTCATTTATATTGGTTTGTTTAGCAGTTTGAATGTTTTAATGGTCTAGAAATAATTTTTGACCTCACATTCTTTTCCAGGCTCTTGTTACTCCTCAACTCAAGTTAAAGTCTACCTCCTCTACCCTTGAACTTGGGCAGCACTTTGAACATGATAGATTCATAAAATACATAAGGCTAGAAAGACTACTAACATGACTTCTGAAGACCATATAAAGGGTGACGAAGCTTCTAGCTAGCTCTCTCTTTCAAGAGAGAGTATATACAACCAGCATTTTGTGAGGAAACTAATTATATCATAACAATTGTATCAAGAACTCCCAAGAGTTTGAAATTTTACTCATTTTCAAGAAAATCATTTATATAGCCAATGAACAGACGGCAGATAGATAGATGACAGTGGACAGGCATATATACGACCACATACTGTGGTGAAGATTGTCTGGAAACACAAGGCCTCTGTGTCAGACGCATGATAGACCATTACAGCAACAGCAGAAACTTATCTTGTGTGTTTTTTCCAAGCCCCTGTGCCTGCAGATCAATGTCATGATGGTATCTGAGCATATGGTGGGGGCACATAAGAGGTGGGGAACCACAATATTAGGAAATTCTGACCACGTTTGAAGTTCTCAACAATATGCTAATCCTTCCTTTGGGAAACAGAGAAACATATTTTTGGGGGGACATAAAAATGTGGAGAGGAAAAGGTCATAATTTTTATATTTTAGTATTCTAGACCATATCAAGAAAAAAAGATGTCCCTGGGCTTGACTGCCCTGGAATGTCTACTTGTAAAACCATTTTTAAACAGGCTGTAAATCCCTTTCTTCAGAGAACCTGGACCATACAGAAGCATGAAATATTCATGGGGAATTATCTCCCAACAGAAACCACAGCCATACAGAGAGCCCAGGTGGAGAGTGTCCAACTAACAGGCCAAGCTAAGATCTAAGCCAAATCCAGCATCAATTATCGGATACATGGGTGAACAAGTCTGCAGGATTCCAACCCCTAGACTCTGAGTCACACAGCTGAGGCTAAGGAAAAGCAGAGAGGCTCTATCCATGGAGAGCCATGCCCAAGACTGAAGAAGCCGGTACCCTCAATCAGCGCAATTTACAGTCAATAGATTACTACAACAACATGGCAAAAATGTCTTTGATAAATTAAACAAGCAATTGGAGACTGAAATGTATAATTTGATTCCATTTGCACACACACACACAAATATTATATAAACATGTCCGTTCTGGTAGGTTTCAAATTTCTTCATTATTTTTGTATGTTCAGATATATTTCTTAAAATGTTACTGTTTCTCTAATCTGGGAAGAAAATCTGTGCTTCTTTTGCAGAATTTTGAATATCATAATCTCTGGAGTATATAGTATGGGTTTTTTTGTTCTGCTTTTCTTTCCCAAGCAGTTTTCTGTGGAGCAGGTACTGAGCTGATGTGTGGTGATATGAGGTGATTTGCATAACAGTGGTGACACTTTCAGGTATTGGGATTTGGTTTCCTTTACAGTAGAAGTGGCAGCCTATGTCACCCTGGGAGATGCTGGGGCTCTCAACGCATTAGGGAAGTGCTGTCCTACAGGTGACAGAACTGATCTTATACTTCAATAGTGACTTTTGAGAGATTTTGTTTTGTTTGTGTGTGTGTGTATGTATGTGTGTGTGTGTGTGGTGACCATTCTTTGTAAAATATTGTCTATTATGAACCACATGGGAGAAATATCATAACCAGAAATAACCAGTCCCTGAATCTAATCAGTGAGACTCATGTGGATGCACGTGTACTTTAGGATGTTTTGTGATATTTGGTATTTCGTTCAGGACATGTGAGCACTGAACTACATTTCCAGATCCCTGTAGGAATTCTAAGAAAAAAATACTGCCTACTTGTCCACTTGGCTTGCTTATATATTCTTTCCTTCCTTCCTCTCTTGCTCCCTCCCTTCCTTCTTCCCTACCTCCCTCCTTTCCTTCCTTCCTTCCTTCCTTCCTTATTTATATGTTTATTTCTATTGCCAGCAAGATGCTGCTGTGGGTAGAGGCACCTGCTTCCAGACCTGACGAACTGAACTGTATTTTTAGGACCCACTTGGGAGAAGGACAAAACCTACACCTGCAGTGATCCTCTGATCTCTTCCTGCACACCTTGACATGCACAGCCCCACCCACACAGGCATACAGGCATACAAAGTAAAGAAAAAGTAATAACTTAGCTAAAAAATGTTGACCACTGTTATCTATCAGTTGGAAACTAACATAAAGAACACATTTGAATATTATGTGTGTTATTTCTTTTTACCAATCCTTCTGTAAAGAAGACTGTGAAATGGTACGTAAATACGTATTATAAATAATACTGAAAAACCCACAGGAGAAAGCTATGTAGTTGAATTTTTTTCAATTTAAATGCCTGTCTATTAAGTTGTTCTTCACTATGAATCAGTCTGTGAAAAATTGTGGATATAATTGTAGTTTTGCCTACATATTCGTCATAATGTTGTAACTTGAAACATATACCTAAGGCGTTACTGAATAATTTTGGATTACTGAAACTCATATCTCAAAAAAAGAGAGAGAGAGAAAAGAAAAGAAAGAAAAGAAAAGCAACGCTGCACAAAGAATTACAAGCAACAAGTAAAGTGGGAGTAGGAGAGGTGTGCTCCCCAGGCAAGAGCACACCGAGTGGTTGTCAAGTGCCAAACAGTAAGACCTGAAAATGAACACGCACATAACATTATATGAACTCAACAGTTTATATTTAAAAGTATATATGTAAGCAAAAATAAATGCATGTATTCAATAACACTTGATGAAAACGGATGCCATTCATTGGAAGGGGAGGGAAGGAGTACATGGGAGGCCTGGAGGGAGGAATTATAAGAGAGAAATGTTGTAATTATACTAAAATATCAAAACTAAATCAAAAAATTAGAAATAGAATCTGGGAGCGTGGACTAGGAAAATCAAGAAAGAGGAGCTGAACATGATCAAAGTACATGCTGTCCCCAAATGAAAATGAACCAGGGGACTGTACCATGCACGTGTTTGCTTAGAAAAGAAAAAGGTTAAATAATAAGCAGGACTTGTTAGGATTTTATCATGAAGATAACTTTCCACTGTCCAGAACATTTCAACTGAAAGATTCTGGATGCTATCTGAACATGTCAATAAGTGATAGCTAATAGTAAAAAAAAAAAAAAAAAAAAAAAGATAATAATAATTGACAAGTGAGTCTGCTAAGATTTCAAAATTAATAAACATTTCAAAACCCATCCAACTCACATCATCTAGAAATAAAAAACAGAAGTCAGTAAAAAGTGTTCATCATGTGACTGGATTGCTTCGCTTTGGGGGCCTTGAAATCAGATGGTTTGTTTGTCCTGTATGCTCTCTGCTTGCTCAGCTCAGTCTCAAGCAGGTCTGAAAGGCCTGGAAGTCACCAACTAACTACAGGCTGCTTTGCAGCTCCACTGCCTATTAGAATGCGCTGGAATGTACCTAACAGGCAGCCAGTATAAAATGAATGCCATCCTTAGTCAAAGGGAAACAAGGAGGTTTCTAGAGCTGTGTGGGTTTGGCTCATTTTTTTTTCCTAAACCCATATCAGCAGGAAAGACCATGCAGCTTTAGGGATTATACCCATGATCAATAGGTTGCATAAGCAAAACTTAAGCTAACATAAAACTATACAAAAACATTTAGTCAATTAAGAAAATATGCATTAAAATGATAACAGACCTAATGCAGCAGAGAATCAAGAGCAAACAGTGTAAAAAGAAATCAAATCTTAAGTGATTACTAAAATTTCAACTCAAGTGTGGGGAGTGTCAAAAACAGCATCTACTAGAAAATTAAAAGTAATGGCTAATCCAAGTTATGAGCTAAGGTCTTAGAAACTGTAGAGTTTTCCGGCTCTGTGGGACTAACGTATTTGGGACACCAGAGATCATGTCACTCTGAGGTGACACAGCAGTGGTGCTGCTGTGGTTATTGTCTCCAGGCCCAGGGAAAAGGAGTCTCCTTGAGAAAACGCCTCCACCAAGTCTATAACTTGGTTAAGGATTGATGTGGACAGCGGGGCTCACTGTGCAGGAGGGTCCCGGGTAGTCTGGAAGGAGACTAAGCAAGCCTGTGGGGAGCTTCCCAATAAGTAGCATTCCTCCATGGCCCTTAATCCTTCACTGAGTTCCTGCCCTCACTTCCCTTGATGAAAGACTGTATGCTGTAAGCTTAAACAGACTCTTTCTTCCCCAAGCTGCTCTTGGTTTCGATATGAGAGCGATAGAAACATTACTGAGATAGTAACGTATGGTGGTATGATACAGTGTGAACTCAATACTAGAAACTGAGCATTTTGGCCTCCATTCCAATGCCAGTTGCTTGACCCTACAGAAGTCAGCTTCCTTCTCATGTGGTATAACAGGCAGGGTGAACTGACCATGTCTTTAAGAATCTGTGCTGGCTAATCTTTTATCAATTTGACACCAGTTAAGAGTCAGGTATCCCAGAAGCAGAAAGACACACATGGTATATACTCACTTATAAGTGGATATTAGGCATATAATATAGGCTAAACATAGTAAAATCTGTACAACTAAAGAAGCTAAGCAAGAAGGAGGACCCTGGGTAAGATGATCAATCTTCATTCAGAAAGGCAAACAGGACGGAAATAGGAAGAGGGAGAAATCAGGGAACAGGACAGGAGCCTATCACAAAGGGCCTCTGAAAGACTCTACCCAGCAGGGTATCAAAGCAGATGCTGAGGCTCATAACCAAACCTTGGGCAGAGTGCAGGGAAGCTTATGAAAGAAGGGGAGATAGAAAGAACTAGAGGGGATAGAAGCTCCACAAGGAGAGCAACAGAACCAAAATATCTGGACACAGGGGTCTTTTCTGAGACTGATACTCCATCCAAGGACCATGCATGAAGATAACCTAAAACCCCTGCACAAATGTAGCCCATGGCAACTCAGTCTCCATGTGGGTTCCCTAGTGATGGGAACAGGGACTGTCTCTGACATGAACTCAGTGGCTGGCTCTTTGGTCACCTCCCTCTGAGGGAGGAGCAGCCTTCCCAGGCCACAGAGAAAGACAATATACCCAGTCCTGATGAGACCTGTTAGGCTAGGATCAAATGGAAGGGGATGAGGACCACCCCTATCAGTGGATTAGGAGAGGGGCATGGGAGGAGATGAGGGAGGATGGGATTAGGAGGGAATGAGGGAAGGGACTACAGCTGGGATACAAAGTGAATAAGCTGTAATCAATATAAAAAAATTAAAATTAAAAAAATGAGTCATCTGGGAAGAAGAAACTGTAACTGAGAAAGTGTGCACATCAGGCTGGCATGAGGGAAACCACATGGATTAATGACCGACGCGGGGCCTGCTCCTTGTGGCAGGTAGTCCTAACTTGTCTAAGAAAGTAAGCTGAGCAAGCAACTCTGGGAGCAAACCAGAAAGCAGTACCTGCCTCCAGGTTCCTGCCTGCATTCCTGCCTTACTTTCCTGGATAATGGACCACAAGCTGTAAGATGAAATAAACATTTCTTCCCCAAGCCGCTTTTGGTTATGGTGTTTTCTTACGGCAGTAGAAACCTTAAAAAAAAACCAAAAACAAAAAAAAACCCCACCACATTCTAGGCAGAAGCATACCCAACCTAAGAATAAAGCCAATTCTTCATAATCTTTACAATCGATATTTAGTATCCCTTAGTCATCTGTCAGTTTATCAACAGGAATGACACGTCTATTCACCTAATCCAACTTCACTCCTCCTCTTTCTTTTAAAACTCTGCCAAGATACATCATTCCTTGCTAAACATATCTCGCTTTTATTTGATCACTATAATCAGTCCCACAATACTTCAATTAGATAAGTCACTCTGTAAAGTGAAAATTAGGTATGTACTCTTCAGTCTATAACTTCATTTATATGTGGGCACCTATCTGGTAATCTCTGTACAAGATATACTTAATATACATTACTAATCAATCTTCTCATAAAATAATGTGATGGGTCAACAGTAAAAATTGAACAGATGTTTAAAAACATTTAATGACAATTTTTGAAAATATACTCTCAATTTACTAGTGTCTAATATAAGATTTGGACTGTTCACTAACAAAAGCAATGTCCCCTGAGTCTTCCAAAATAACCAAATTTGTAGTCCTTCTAGGGAACAAAAAAGTAAAATAAAAACCAGCAAGAACTATATCAAAACTAGCAGGTAAATAGATGCATCCTCAATCTGTTAAAATGAGATTGTGGGGCAAAGTAGTTCAAAAGACTTCACCTATTTCTGTTGAGGTGAGGAGTCCTTTTTCTACCAGAGTTAAAATATCTAGTTACAGTGCATGTGCAGGTTTTGAATTGTTACAAGCATACTTGGATAAGGCAGAATGATAAAGTTGCCAAGATATGTTGAAAGAAATGGTTTTAATTTATGTAGGTTAGTCAACTATACCACCTAGAAGTTGAGGCAAGACAAAGGCAGCCTTCCCTGAGCCTGATGCTCTAGAAAGGAGGTGGCATTATTTACTTGATACAAATTCATGAAGAAGAAAAACCAAGCTCTCTCCTTACAAAAGCTCAAAAATTATGTAAGTGTCTTGAGAAGTTGGGAGATCTGTCAAAACATGTCAAATCAATGTTACTTGAGAGAAATTGACTTTGCAGAGGAATGGTGTCCGCTTTATCTTTCTTCCGGCCACAAAAGTACCTGTAGTTATGGTGAATGAGCATCAAGATAGGCTTTGGGATGTTGCCAATTAACCAGCGAAGGCTGGTATCAGTGACCTACTTTAATAAGAAATAAAAACTCAGGGCTGCCGGAGTCTTACATGTGGATAAAATGGCTTGATGCTCATTACTTAGGAGTGGTCTAAAGGGACAAGGAGGCCTGGGATCATCCAGTTGCTTGGAAGAATGACTCATCATTAACACGGATGAAACAAAAGCGCTGCCTCCGGCAGACAGTCCCTGGCATTCCTCTGATGGATAGTAAATAGCACCATGTAACGGGTCACTGTGTTCTATTGTCTGGGATAATGTCACTCACCAGCACACATCTGGAGGCTGGTGCATAGGTCATCATTAAGGCTTTCCAGAGAGTGTTTTTGTTCCATAAAGAACATTTCTCTAAAGATTTCCAACTCAGAACTACCTCTGAGTTGTTCTAAATTGATGTTTGAATTCTTCAGTGACCCAAATACTGAGGCAAACTCAAAACTACATTTTGAAGAATATCTGACTTGAAGAGAGGGTGGCTCTGGGGGCTTTTCATCTGGCCTAGAATATCGGGATCTAGGCTCTAAAATTTTCAAAACAAAAAGAGCTAACCATTTGTGTTGTCTGGTATAGATGGGCACCTAATTAGCACTATAGAATATCTGTTTTCCAGAATGTCTCCAGAATCTAACTTGACTGATTCCTATCACAAATATCACTAACATGAAAGAAATTTGCAAAACAGAACTCATGCGAGTAGGCAAATGCTGCTGCGATTAGCTGTATTCGTATCAGAACAGGTGCTGGTTAGAACAAAGACACCCAGCTCTCATCTCAAACTACCTACATTGAAAATTCCAAGAATAGAGCCCAACAGTTGGTATTTTTAATGAGGCCTCCATCTAGCTTTTATGAGTACTCCAATTGAATGCCCCAGACTAAGGGACTGAGAAGGAATTCATGTAGCCCTGTGGTGCCAGAGGCACTTCTGTCTTTGTGATGCATTTAGCTTGGTCCAAGGTCACCACTTGAAGGATCAACTTCATTAACACGTGTTCTTCAGTGTGAAGACATCAGTTTTTATTCCGATTATGCTGCTAGTCTTTGCCAGGGAGGTGTTACGAAGGGTACAGCTGAGATGCTCTTCACATTGGCTTTATCTGCTCTCATGAAAGCTGAAGTTCCTTTTTGTGTTGTCAAAACTGGTGTCAGACATTTCTGCTCTTTCCCTTAAGCTGCCAGGAAACTCAAAACCAAAGCAGTTCGTAACTGCAATACTTGTCCTCCACAGTAAGTGTGTTTCTTTCTGTCCTTCATGAGGTCTCTTCCTTTGAGTTACACTTGTATTAATCACTTTTTGTAAATTAAAAGAAAAATAAACTATCAAAGTTCCCTTAGGAAAAAGCAAGATATGAAAAAAAGTCTCTAAAAGTCACAATAGTTTTATAACATCCATGTGCCACTATTTGGACAGTAATCCACAGTCCTCTGGTTGTGTTCCTACATACCCTTGTCAGACGCACGTGTCCTAAGGCTTATTTTCATCATGACACATAATAAATCCCTAAGAACAACATTAGTTGAAGACTAGAAGTTTTGGATCACTGATTAAAATTCCTCATATAGCAGAGATGACGGAGATTAAAGACAACCTTGGACCAGTAGTGACACCGATATCAGCTCTGCAGATGGAAAGGTCCAGAAAGTACAGCTCTGGCTGGAGTTGTCCTGGAAGGGGGCACGGAGTAGGAAGAACTCATACACACGCCTTTCTGCTTACTGAGCACATCTTCCTATGCCCAGGCATCTAATTTTCATGTAACTGAACATTTAGACCTTACACGACTGTTCTTTCTTCTTTCAGTGTAAATAAAGATGAGTGTGATGCTTACTTTCTTGTCTCCTCCACAGAAGCTGTAATCATCTAGGAAGGGAGAACATTAACTAAGGGATTACCCCCATAAGTACTTGGTGTGGAAGTGCCCCTTCTGGGCCAGGGGATCCTGAGTGGTATAAGAAAGCAAGCTGCACAAGCCTGTAAGCTTCCCTCCCCACTAGTTTTTGCTTCAGTTCCTTCCCTCAAGTTTCTGCCCTGACCTCCCTTCATAACTGGCTATAAAAAGTCAGATGAAACAGACCCTTTCCTCCATGGTAGCTTTGGGTTATGGACTTTATCACAGGTCACAAAGCAAACTAGGACAGTTATGTTTTGATTCATGTATAAGGGAGCTATAAAATCCCGTAGGTGCTAAGATCAAGTGTGTGAATCCTGTAGGCTCAAGTGGCAATTACTGGGCAAAACAGAATACACATCTTAGAAAAAAAATCTGAGGCTCTCTTGATCTTCCAAATGTGTTTTACTCAGAAATGGTATTACTAGAGATGTTAGAACATTTCCTTGAGTCTGACTGTGGCAAACTGGTATCTTTGGCTATGTAGGAAAACCTGAATAGAAAAAGTGTTTGAAATAGTGATAAAAATGGTTTTTAGATAATATCTTAGAGAAAATTTGGGGATCAAAAAGCTTGGTTCAAATGGTAACTTTCATCAAATATAATCCAGTAGTCCTTTAGGAGTAATGCTATATAAATATAATTTTAAATCTATTAATTTTGTCAGGGATAAAGTACGTAGTTTTTAAAAACAATATTATTGTTACTTATGCTTATGCCACATGTGTGCTAGGGCATGTTGAAGCCGTGCGAGGGAATCAGTTCCCTTGAGCTAGTGTTACTGGTAGTTGTGAGTTATCCAACTTGAGTGTTGAAAACCAAACTTGGGTCCTTTAGGAGAGTTACATGATATTAACTTGTAAGCCATCTCTCCAGTCCCAAAGTGTAGATTTTTGACTCAAAATTTAGAATAGGGTATAATTCATAATCAAACTCATCAAAATTATGAATTATATATTTAGATATCGATGTGAGCTGCTATGGAATTAAATTGTGTTTTATGTTTAGCCTAAAAACATTAAAGTAGGACTTGAGGAATCGTTTCGCACCATGCATTGCAGCTAAGTTTTGCCATTGTTAAAGCCAACAGGTTGATTCTGTAGAGATGGACATCAAGAGTTTGGATGGTCAGAGTAAACAAAGTCACCACTGGAAAGTGTACTCTGTTTTACTGAGTGCACCAATCAACAAATTAGACTGAGGGAGATACAAGGCATGCAACAGAGTTCAATCACCTCAGTTACAGGCAGGATTCATTTATTCTCACTCTTAATATTCAAGTCATTTAAATACAGTAAAACGAGAACTATAAATTTCATAGAAAATATTGCTTCCCACCAAGAGGTATGTGTGTTCACACCATGCTCTTCTAGTCCCTGAGAGTAAGTAAAAAGCAATGACAGCTCGAAGATAATACCTTTTATTGGCAAATTGAACAATGACAGATACACTTAAAGAATTTAAAAAATGTTCTTTCTGGAAGCTGAAGGGAAATTTTTCTTATTCCCTGAAAGCATGTCTGTCAGTACCGAGTTAGTAAAATTAAGGTGTTACCAAAAGCTTGCCTTTGAAATGCACTGAACTAGATTAGTGTCATTTCATATACAACCAAAGCAAATAATATATCTTACGGGGATGTTACAATGGTGTAGAACAGTTCACCAATGTGGAGATACATTAACAGTAGCTCTGCATCTGTCATCAATAGCTTCCTTCTAAACACAGTTGGTAAGAGAACTTGACCCCTGCCTATGTATATCTCAAAGCCATTTTGGAAAAATAACAAAACAACAAAAAAACTAAAATAGAAATTTGGACTTTTTGTTCAAGAACTAAAACCAGAGAAATGTTTTAATTTTTGAATTCATAAATAATCACAAAAAGAATGGATCAACTGATATCAATAAATAAGAGTGTACTGAGTTCAACTATGCAAAACTACTGATATCAACAGTTTCTGATAACATAAAGGTTGCAGTTATTTGAAGGGATTTGTTTAGTTCACAGCAAAGGTGTGAAGGGATTGCTACCATCAGTCCCTAATTCAGAGCATGAGACTATTGGATCAATGTATGGAAGAAAAATGAGCTAAAATCACAATTGCTAGTTTAATTTCTATTAATATACGAATATAATATATTTACAATTAAATCATTTTGTATCCTAGTTGTAGCCCCTTCCCTCATCTCCTCCCAGTCCCCTACCCTCCCCCATTTCTTCCCCTATCCCCCTTCCTAGTCCACTAATAAGAGAAGGACCTCCTCCCCTATTATCAGGTCTCATCAGGACTGTCTGGATTCTCTTCCTCTGTGGGCTGGCTAGGTCACCCCACCAGAAAGAAGCGATCAAGGAGCAGGCAACAGAGTTCATGTCAGAGACTGTCTCTTCTCTCCTAGCTAGGGATCCCATGTGGAGACTAAGCTGTCTATGGGCTACATCTGAGCAGGGGGTCTTCCCCCAAGCCTTTCTTCCTTCCTTCCTTCCTTCCTTCCTTTCTTTCTTTCTTTCCTTTCTTGGCTTTGTTGGTATCCTTGTGTGGCTCCTGTCCTTTCATATGCCCCTTCTTCCCAAAAAACTCCCTGCACTCTGTCCAAAGTTTGGCTGTGAGTCTCTGAATCTGCTTCAAACCCCCAAGAGTTGGAGTCTTTTATTGGACATCTTTGGTAGGCTCCTGTCCTGTTCCCCGTCTTCTGTCTTCTACTTCCAGTGTCTATCCTATTTTCCATTCTGAATGAGAATTAAGCATCTTCCCTAGAGTCTTCTTTGTTGTTTATCTTCTTTAGATTTTAATATGTTTATCCTATATAATATGGCTAATATCCATGTATAATGAGTATATACAATAGTTGTCTCTCTGCTTCTGAGATACCTCACTCAGGATGATCTAGTTTCATGCATCTGCCTGCAAATTTCATGATTTCCTTGTTTTCAAAAGTTGATTAGTATAATAATTTAAAAAAGAATATAATGTATATTTTTGTTGTAATTTTTGGTTTGGTTTTTTTGTGTTTTTCTTTCTTGTAGAGAAATTTCAGTCTAGCAACATGGCTGCACTGGCAAGGGATCACATCCAAAGAGCTTCTAGGCCTTTGTGATCTGGCTGGCAGACATGTTCTGCATTAAAATATGATCTGGCTGGAATACTAACACACCCTTAGTACACAACATTAATCTCAAACAATGAAGGCAAGGCTAGTTTATAGAAGGAAGCTTTCATGTTTGAAAGTGACATTTAGTTGATGGGCAGGCAAAGCAATGAATCAGAGAAAGAGTTGACAGAATGAATCATAAGATATGACAAACTCTCATGAGAACAGGAAAGGAAAGAGAGACTTCTTAAAAGCAGTGCAGAGAAAGACAAGAGTGTTTTTTACCAGGACAATTTTACAGAAACAGGTTTCAGAGAGAACAAGCTAGAAATAGGTGAAGATAGAACAAGCCATAGAATGAAAAGGAGACAGAAAATTAGAATATATTGCCAGAATTAGTTTGAGCCTAGAGAGAACAATTTGGTTAGAAGCTAAGAGATGCCAGTTTGAATCAGTCAGCTTGGATAGGAGTTCAGGTCAGAACAGTTGAGTCATACCAGCCAGGGAGAGTTCAGAAGGAGCTAGAACGGCTTGGAAGTAGCTGTCATCTCATCTCCTCATCTTCTCATCTGAGGAAAACGTTTCTCTTTTTTTCCCCCTTCTTCCTCTTTCAAAGGCTGGGAAAAACGTCCTGTGGTTTGAAACTATCTCTCCAAACCATGTTTTAGAAACACAACCCCCATATATGTTAGAAACCCCCATATGTGTTTGGAAATGAGGTCTTTTGAAGGTGATTAAGAATAAACACCTCATGAAGGTCATGAAGATAAAACTCTATGGTGTACTAGCAGCTTTTCAAAAAAGAAAACCATGTTAATATGATTACTGTGTGTTGCCAAGCGACTCTGTTCACCAGGGTGAGAAGTGGCGAGGAGGCCCTCACTGTAAGTTGGCACCATGGTGATGGGTGTCTTGATTTCCAAACTATGAAAAAAATAAATTTTTACTTTACATAAATTGCCTTGTCTCAGGTATTTTGTTATAACAACAGAAAACAAATGGCAACAATATTTTATCCCTGATTTTCTCTTTCTAATTATTAAGACTTTCATTTTTATTCATTTTTATATTTCTTGTGGAAATACAACAAAGACACCCAAACTTTGTTTATTCCCATACACAAGAAAAGACAAAGAGCAATGTAAAATTTTCAAATCATTCTAAAAGTACAGAATTCTACAAGGTATAAAATTAATCTGATGTATTTGGCAAATATAATGAGTAGTACAAGGTTGAGTAAATGTGATAATGTAAGTCCTTATAGCATCTCAATATCTAGACAATTCAGAAGATATGGAAAGTTGAAATTTAGGTAGCACTGTTTATCCTGTATTAAATGTAAATTATGTTCACATGACCAACATGATGTATCTCTAAAGTATATACTGAAGTTATAGGCACATTAATTTTCATATCAGAAAGTTTGGGCATACCTGGTGTGCTAAGTGCCTTCTTTAAACAAACTGCAACTGCATGTACATACATAAAAAGAACATGTGTTGCTCACATTGATGTGCCTATATGTGCACTGCTTCAGCCCTGAATTTCCTGTTGGGGTGAGAAATGTTTTTTAAAAAGCTCACTGTTTGAAGTGAAATTCAATAGAAAACAAAACACTTGACTTTTGGATTCCCAAAATAAGAAAACCTTCCCCATTATTCAAGAGCCTATAAAAAACAATTCTGTTTTCTGAACACATTAATTTACTTTAGATAAACAGTCTGGTTCTCAGGAAAGGACAGAGCTTCAGTCTTATAGATGCAGTGGAAATGAGAGAAGCAATGACATACACCGACTGTTTACATGAGAGTGCAGAGATCTTGAACATGCTCTTTCTGAGCAGAGTTTGTTCTGTATCAATGTTCATTTGTATTGAGCAAGAAGTCAGCATAAAAGCAAAACAAACTTCAGGCCACAATTAAGGCTAGGGAAGCCCCTGAGAGAACAAAGAAACAGCCATCAGGCTGCCCCTTAGGAAGCACAGGAGAGACTATTGCTCATCCAATTATTTTGACCATGTACTTCCAATAAAATGTCTTTTATTATCTATGTGCCATCTTCATGTATGTATAAATACATATATATATACACATACATGTATACAAACATATTTAACTCAAATATACACGTATACATATACATATGGATTATTCTAACTTTAACATGTTTTTGTACACTTAGAAGTTTATTTTCTTCTCAAAATAGTCAAAGGTTGCTATGGTGCTGTGGTAAACATGCATGCCATCATTTGTTTGCTCTGCATCCAGTACTAATCATTGACATTTCCTCAATCAGATTGTGAACTATAAACAATTTGCAAGTTCCACAATGAACTCACCAAAGCAGGTAAGAAAGAGTAGACGCTAGAAACTATAAGCAATTACAAGCACTTAGAAGAAAGACAGTGGGGCCAGATTATGTTTAATTAGAACAGGCCTGCCTTTCTAACGTCTTATGGGATTGTCTCTCTATGGAAAATCTGGGTTCTTCACAGTATCTAGCAGAGAAGATGTAAATGTGATGGATGAACAAAGTCCAGTTGGTCTGATTCCTGTTATTAAACCTAAACACATAGAGTGTATTTATTGATGAATGAAGAAAGTTATCAGCTATGACAATATCCACTCTTTAGTGTGATCATCATTAAAGATCTGTCAAGAAGCTTGTCTAATTTTAAACAATAGTGGGAACGAATGGTTTAGGAGACCCATGCTTTGATGTCCTAGAGACCTAACTTTAAACCCTGATTCCTATGGTTAATACTATCATGGTCATATACAAACTGTTTAATCCCTTTGAAATATAATCTTCTTTTATATGACATAGAATGACAAAGTTACATGTGTTTGAGAGGAATACATTCCTAGTGCTCTTCAGTGCATTCGTATAATAACTTTCCAATAACTGAATAATTGCTGTTACTCCTCCAATAATTAGAGATCTTCACAGATGAGAAATAGTGGGATGTTAACTTTCTGTGTGGTCTTCACACACCATTCACGCTGTTCTCCCAACCTTCTGATGGGATATGCTGAAAGAAAAGCTGAGATGCTTCTCCACAGGTTTTCCCACATACCTGTTTTATTATTTTATTTTATGTATTTTTAAAGTGCTATACATTTGAACACTGCACACTGACCTTACCCATTTCCTGCTACCTCTTTCCAAGTCTCCAGTGCCCTCACTTCATCTTCCTCCCAGCTCCATACCTCCTTTTCATTGTACTGTTTGTTATTGATAACCCTGGATTCGATTAGTGTTGCTCATACATACATAAGTGTGTGGCCCTCTATTGGGCTTTGAGCAACCTACCAGCAGCCTTACCCCCAGCTGACACGCCCTCTCTTAGTAGTCATCAACTCCCAATTAACTCCTTGAGCCCAGACACGCCAAATTTCTTCTGGGCTTTCTTTTGAGGACATTTACACAATGTGAGTACTCTGGGAAGATAAAGATATACCTTTCCTCTAGAGCAAAAGCTTGGCTTGCTTCAGCCTTAGAAGCTGGAGGGGCTTCTCAGCACAGAAGGCTGCCACACTTGTATGGCCTTATAGAGGACACTGATTCTCAGCACCATGGAGTATCTGCTATGTGTCTGGATTTCACCTGGTTGGCCATATTGCCATGGAAGCATCTTCATGTTCTTGTTATCCATATTAAAGTAATGTGTTCTCTCCCTCCCTTTTTTTCATAGTCTTATGCCCTGTGGCATCTGTGATCTCAGAGTAGACTTTACTAGTGAACCTGTACATATGGTAATGTTTCAGATACTCCCCAGACCTTAACAGTCTTGAATCTCAAGGGCTCATATAACACTCAGCTTCTCTGTTTTTTCAGCTTTTCTTAGGTTTCCTAAGGATGTTGCCTCCTTCCACACTGATCACAGGTTTTAGGGGTGAGTTTGGTCTAACTCTACAAATTTTCTCCTTTCTGGGAGCCAGGTTAAAAAGGTAGGTCCCATTCAACATGTGGATGTTGTCATGGAACAGGAAAAAAGAACAATGAAAAAAGTCACTGGCCATGCAGCACTTTCATTTACATGGGATCGATGGATAGGAAGAATGCTCTCCCCAAAGGGAAAACAGAAGTGTGATTACAGCAAATAGAAATCTATAGGAGTCTATAACCTACCTAGAAGGGAAACACACACACAGAGACACATGCTCGCACACACGCTCGCACACACCACTCCATATTACATGTAAAGAAAGACAAGTTTTATTAAGACAAGTTGTGTTAAGGTGTGACATAACATAACTAGCTATATTAGGACAAAATAGGAAAAATATAAAAGACTGAAGGGAAGGAAGCAATTAAATAGTCCTACCCAGCTGCAAAAACTTATGAACCATCACAATTGCCAGCATGGCGAAAATATGCATAAAAGCCCAGTAAGTGGCAGTCACATGTCATTGGAAACCAAAAGCCATGTAATCGGACTTAAGGCATACTCAACAAGAGGAAAATCATGTCTAGTAATAGAAACCTAGCCAGTTTCCTGGGGCTAGTGATGTCATAGACCTTAGGAAATAATCTACAGCCACCATGTGGATAGACTAGCATAACTCTTGACTTCATTCTAAATCTCATCCTTATGCCCACAGGTAAGTGCAGCTACCGCCCTTCAGCAAAGAAGCCTCTCTTTAGAGCAAATGGAGAACGCCACAGAAAACTACAACTAAACAATGATGCAGAGATCAACTGATCGTAGCAATCCCAGCCCCAAAGAATACTTCTACAGCACAGCTCCAACACCTATGGCTCAGGGAACATCTTGGTAGAGGAGAAAGAAAGATTGCAAGAGCTAAAGTATCAGGAAGTCTGCCCTGAAATGGTCTCTCCTAGAAGCAGCTGCATAAACAAGACTAGAAAATTCTAATAGCAATGGACTTGTTAACATAGAACGAGAGAAGTTTTGTAGGGTCCCACCTAGACAAAGAACTGCAGGCAGCTAATGACTGCTGGGAGGAGAAGTAACCTCTTCTAGGGATGAACCCATCTAGGCTGTCCAGTGTAGATGGTCAGTCCTGAAACCATATGCACACACACACACAAAAAAAGATTCCGTAGTTTTTACAGGAACGCACATGTGCTCGAGTGCATACACACGCATGCATAAATGTATGTAGTAATAATAATCAAAGAAAAAGAGGCTATCAACTTGAGAGTGGGTACATGGGAAAGGGTTGAGGGAGGAGAGCTGGGAGGCACTGCATGGAAAAAAGGGGGAAGGGAAAGAGATGTAAGCTTATTTCAATTAAAAACATTTTTAAAAATGAAACATCCTCTCCATGTTATAAAACGGTTTCTACATTTTACTTTCTATTCTGATCGTGAAGAGAATACACTTACTTCAACAGTTTTCATTCCAAACATTGACAGAAGTGGGCTCATTGTGGTTATATAGATAACCTAAGTCCTGTTGTTATGTATGGAGGCACGTAAGTATACGAAGCATCTTAGTTACTTTTATATTGCTGTGAAGAGACACCATAAGGCAACTTATGAAAGAAAGGATTCAAATGGGGCTTGCTTACAGTTTCAGAATCTGTGATGATCATGGTGAGGAGCATGTCAGAAGCTAGGGAAGCCTGACACTTGATCAGCAGCCCAGAGCTGGCATTGGATTCACAAGCAGAGGGCAGAAAGAGGGAGCCTGCACCTAGCTTGATCTTTTGAACCTCAAAGCCCACCCGAGTGACACACCCCCTCAAACAAAGTCACACCTCCTAATACTTCCCAAACAGTTCCAACAGCTGTGGACCCAACATTCAAATATATGGGCCTGTGGGGCCATTTTAATTCAAACCATCACATAAAGGAACACAAACATGAGAGAGGGTCCTTCAAGATGAATAAAGAGAAATAATATCCTTTTAATAGCAATTTATATACAATTAGGGCAAAGTTGTGAAAAAATCTTCATTTTATAATTATAACACAGGTTCTAACGAATGCAAGTCCTAACAAATACAATTATCTACCATTTCTTTGATCCTGGAATTTTTCTGTTGTCTTTCTCAAAGTCATCATGAGAAACAGGGTACATGTAGAGTTTTTGAGACGTTGCCTTTGCATTGTGGCAGATATAATCATTCTCTAAGCAGGTTTTTCAACAGGAATCTCTTTGAACTGTTATCCATGCAGGACACACACCGGAATTTGGTTCACTGTGAAATAAGCACGCTTTCCTTTGAAACCACTGAGACAGCCAAAATGCTACTCACTCTTAACACCTAATTTCAAATTAGAAATCATAATTTTCAGATTATAGTCATTATGGTGATCAACTTCATTCTAAAAGGTCTTTGACCCTTTTCCCCTTCATTTCAACAATTTTCACGTGCTCTGGTCTGATTTTGCTGACCTCCATTCTTCGCAAGCATCTAAGTTTCACTGAGTTTATCTGAGTACTCATCTGTTGTCAGGATGGGTATCCCATATTATTTAGGACCTTCCAATATTTATCCTTACCCAACTTGACATAAATTCTTTTCATTTCTTATTTGAAGTTTACATATTTCAAAAATAACAAATCTTAGGTATTCTCTGTATATATAAGATTAGAGGGAGAAGCAGTGCATATATTTTCACACACATTTTAACTATGTTCATTCACTCATTGTTGGGTTCAGAAAGTGTGAGTGGGTGAAAAAGTGAGTTCAGACAAACACTACATTATTTACTATTCTGTCATATTACATCCTGGGAGCAGTTTCTCTTTCCTCCTCCCCTCCCAGTCCCTCCTCCAAACCTCCATTCTTCCCTGGATCCCCTCCTCCATTTTACTTCTGTCCTCCCAAGGATGTCAAGAGAACATGTCATAAACAAACACTTGTGTGAGGCTGGACAAAGCAACCCAGTAGGAGAAAGAGAGCTCCAAAAGCAGAGACATTCCCTGCTCGCACTGTTAGGAGTCTCACAAGAACGCCAAGCTAACCACCATAGCATACGTGCAGAGGACATAAGTCAGTCCCAATGGCTTCCTGACTGCCATTTCAGTCTCTGGGAGCCCCTATGGCCCCTGCTTAGTTGATTCTGTGGGCCATGTTTTTTTGAAGTCTTCAACCCCTCTTCTGTGGGGTTCTCTGGCTGTGGTCTCTGCATCTGCTCCATCAGTTGCTGTTGAAGCCTCTCTGGTGATGATTATGCTAGGCTCCAGAGTATAGCAGAGTATCACTGGGAACCATTCCATTGACTTTTGTTTGTTTAAGTTGTGTTTGGTTCAATTCAAGTCTCTGGTCTATCAGCCTCCGGCCATTCAGGCAGACAAACAATAAATATTAATGTTTCTAGTTCTGTCGTGTAGGCAACCAAATGCAGGGCACTGCCCAGGCTAGGCAGACACTAGGTGTGCATTCCACCAGAAAGCCGTATCTCAGGCTCTTTATACTGTATTAAAATTTTTTTAAAGTCTTCCTGTGTTGGCCTTGAACTCATTTGTAGCAAGCGTCTCACTCTGTAGAATTTTCTCTTCTCGTCTCTGAGTAGTTGGGATTATAGGTCTCTGCCACCATGTCAGACTTAACCCTATTCTTACAATTAAGATTTCTTCCCAGGGAAATTGCAATATTCTTTCAGTCCTTCATCTCTCCTTTAGCCTCCACTCTCCAGGTTATCCTTCTCTGCATTCATATCGGCTGCACACAGGCAGCTTTCACCCTCAGTCCTGTTTTGGGATGATAAGCAGTTGTCTGTACCTCTGTCTATGCTGGTGTATTTTTACTATGCAAATACTATTTTCCTGAACTTCCTACTGGAAGCAGTCAGCAACAGATGGTGGGACCTCTCTGCATATCAGGGAGGATCTGACAATCAAGGTCATCCCGAAAGACGCCCTCTTTCAAGAACAGTCAGCGAGCCTGCACTGATGACCCCAAGGAAAGAGTCACCTTAGACAGGACCGATTTATTTTTTCTAGTCATTCAATAACCAGAGTTGAAGCAATTTTCCATTCATAGTATTTTATGTGATTTTTGCCCCATTTTTATGAGGGGAATCAAGTGAGAACCCTGCATATATTCTCCAAACTATTTTTATTTTCAAGGAAATTGTGAACTTTGGTGTACTTGAGAATTGGCAAGAAATTAATATAAACCAGAATTAATTTGAAAAAGAATCATTTATGTGTGGCAAGGTGCAGATAAGAAATGAGAAAGGAGAAAGGTAAAAAGTACTGTAACTACTTGGCAACTAGTTAATTATACAGATGGGAACAGGTTTTAAAATAGCAGGAAGGCAGTGGTTGAGAGCTTTCAAAACAGCGAGAAAGGCAGGAGAAAAGAGACTTTGGGGAACAGAGATGAGGGAGAGAATCTTTTACTGGCCTGTGCCAGACATGGAGGACCAGGTGTCCCCCCAAGCTACCAGAGCTTTCCGGGGCTCGGGGGCCTGTCAGGCAACATGCTCTTCACTGTAAAGCTCTGTTAGAATCCCCTGTTTCTCAGAACCTTAACTCTCTTTTCTAAGTTTGTAATTTGCCAATTTAAAAAAAAAAAACAGTCTGTGCTGACAAAAGTCAAAAGTAGTGTTTCAATAAGTTACTCTGTTGGGGTACTTACATTTGCACAACTCCTTCCCACAGACATAGAGCTGTGAGCCTGCTGGAAGGAATATAAAATTCTGGGCATGTCCTATTGAGTATTAATGATCCCAGAGTTCCCTAAAACCTCTTAGCTGGCTGCTAGCTGCACACCAGACTTGCAAGTGGTTCACATGTTCAAAAAACAAACAAAGAAAAATGCATCTAAAGAACCTGTAGATATAATTATTAGTTGTGAACAAGGTCTCTTGTAGTCTTGATCAAAGGGAATCTCACATTTATCCATTCAGTCCTCACTATCTTATTCATTATCATTGTGGTAATGTAGTAATCTGCTTACACTCTGCTGAGGTATGGTTCAATGTCCCCCAAAAGTAAATGTACCAAAGGCTAAGCTCCCAGGAGGACACTATTAGGAAGCTGAGGTGACCTTCAGGAGGAGGGGCCTAGTGGGAATCCCTGTGGGTATGCCCTCAAGGGGGCTGTATGGCCCACATCCCTTTCTATTTCTCTGTTTTCTAGTTATGGATATGGATGTCTCTGTTGGCCACTCCTAGCATTCTGTGTGGTCCTCATCATAGCTCCACAATAATGGAGACAATTGATCTTGTAGTGGAACATCTAGGATCAGGAAGCAAAATATGTTAATTGCCTCTGGTGCTTTATTATAGTGAAGGATTGATGACTAGTACGCACTGCTACAATAAAATACCAGGCATTTGGGGAGAATAAAAATGATGTAATTTTCCCCTTTGTTCTGAAAAGTAGACATGGTTTCCAGCATAGTTGGGTTCTGATAATGGCTCTCTTCCACATTGAAGACAGCTGCTTTGTGATATAGCAGCAAGAAATATAGGGTCTGTATTTTTCTCCTGTAATTTTTGTATGGGGTACTACTTCCATAATTTCATCCAAATAATTCTCCTAAAGACTATGTTTCCAAGTATCATGTCATTGGGTTTCACAGTTTCAACACACAAGTTTGGGAAGGACACAACCTAGTCCCCATCAATGAGAAGGGCATCACCAATTCTAAGACACTTCCTCAATAAAATAAATGTTTGAGACAAATATTTAAAAACATAAACATTCAATGTATGAGCCATAAAATAATGCCTTTATTTATATAGAATGAAATGGCGATCCAAAACAGACTCATATGTTTTCCCCATAAGAAGTTTCTGCATTTTCACCACTCTCTGATCAAGCTGAATGACAATACCACTGGCCCCCATGTGCAGGCAGCCATTCACCATGGCCCCTCTGGGCCAGTGTGAGAACACTGGCCATTCCAGTCTAGTCGGTAAGCCTCAAGCTCTTCCATTTCAAAGCTATGCGTAATGACATCGGAGTGCCATTCTCTGATGCTAGCTAGTTTCTGAGATGCCAGAACTCATCAGCTTTCCACACTGGTGTGTCTCCCCCTCCACACAAACTGCTCCATCACAGGCGCTGTCCCCCCAGGAGCCTCGTAGGGATCCAGAGGACTCCATATGGAAATTATCAACACACGGAGCAGTCAAACAGGAGCGGCTGCACAGGAGTTCAAGGAGGCACACAGTTTTCTGTTTGGAACTTGTTTTATTTTGAACGTGAACTCCTTGCAAGATTTTACCTAATGTGTTACTGACTTCAAAATTCCATGACAGGAAGAGACAAGCACGGAGCATTGGGTGTGGAAGATTAGCCAAGTCCAGCTGTGAAAAAAAAGACCACTTGAACGATATTATTTTGGCTTTTTTCCCTCATTTTTTCTTACTTTCTTATTCTATTTTTCTGTTTGCAACAAATAAAATTTAAAGATTCATTAATTCTAGAACTAGCCGTTATCAGAGAGGTTAGCCAAAACAATCAACATTTTCCACCTCAAGTAAGCCATAGCGCAGGCTCTGTGGGACCCTCTGTGACATGGGAAGGGTTAAATTCACAGTACATCCCATACATAAAAGTTTCAGACTATTCCAGTCTTATCTAGATATTCATTCATTCAACCTTTGACTCTGGCTAGGCAAAAGGAGCAGATGCAAAGGTTCTAGGACAATTTCCATCTTCTGAAAACCCCAAATATAGAAAAGAAAAATAAACTGCATCAAACCAATCTGTTTACACAAGCGTCCACCAGGCACTGTGTTTAAATGAGTAATTGCAACAAGAGAACGCTCCACTAACCATTGTATCTGGTGCCTTTATACACAGAATTTCCCCTGGATCACCAAGCCTGTCCCCATTATTCTTACTACATTCTAATCAATTTCTTGTTTGGAAAATAGCCAAGTTTAGCAGCTCTTCAGAACTGAATACAAAGATAAGCCTCTGAAGAAGGAGACCTTTTTTTTTTTTTTTTTTTTTTTAATAAAAGTGTCAAAAACGGGGTTGGGGAACTTCAGCCTACAAAAGAAAGCTGTAAACTTTCCTAAGGCAAAAATGTTTCCTTCTAAGGCTGTTATCATTTTCACTATGGTGTCCATCTTTCTAATATAAATAGTCCTTCAGTTTTGACTTGGTCATATCTAAAGATGACCAAGAGAATTTCTGTTGTCCGATTTCAGGAAAAGCATACAGTCAGAAACGGCGGTAGATAAGGCTACTGAAAATTTCTACTTAGAGAAATACAAAATTAACATAATATTTTCTCCCTTCTAGTATCCTAATTAAAAATCTGTTTCTAGGGCTGAGAAGAAAGCTCCGTGGATCAGGAGCTTGCGACACACGCAGGAGGACAGAGTTTGGATCAGGGCAGGGCAGGCGTAGAAACCTCACGTCATACCAGCACTCAGGAAGCAAAGGTGAGTCCTCCCTCCAACAAGCTGGTGAGGAATAGGTGAGCTCTGTGATCAGTGAGCCGCTGCCCACCCCCAAAAGGTGATGAGTTTACAGTGACTGACAAAGACATTGATGTCAACTCCATGCTTCTATACAGGAATATGGACATACATACTCACAGATAATCATGTGTGCCTGTGTACATGCTGACACAAATACATGTACACCATGCAAGGCATGAAAAAGAAAAGTGTTTGATTCTCTAGCTGAAGTTAGTCTGGAAACCCCCTGCTGGCTATGTCTCAGAGTGCTGGAAGGTGCTACACAGGCTGCTGAGGGAGAAAAAGGGCAATTACACCAACAAGATATACTCACATGTGTGTGCAACATAAGCATAAGTGCCTTGAGAGTGAGCAACCATGCTAATGGATCTGGGCAACTCTACAGAAGGGTTCCCTGGCTGTCAGCCTGGTCAGAAATCTGAAGAGCAAGATCAAGTGAATAAGAGAAAACTTTGAGCTGCTGGAGTTAAGGAATTAGGTACAGGGAGATTGTAGGCAGTGAAGAAAATGCTGATTCAATGATGGGTTGGATTTGGGATGCAGCTTTAGAGTAGAAAGACAAAAAAGAGCTTAGAGTGTGGTAGAGGTTCTAGCTAGCCTTTGTGGTGGACTGCATTTGGTAGTGATGCAAAATGAGACATTAAGAGGCCTACTGAACTCTTTCTTAACAAACATCTATCTTATGCCATTTACTGAAATGGTAAATTTTCAGGCATGACAGTAGCTCTATGAAGGAACAGAGACAGGATATTAAATATGAGGTACATAGTAAACCATGTAAATCTTTGAAGCTGCACACCTGAACACTAAAAGCACAGAAACAGCAGTTAAAGACATGGAGCCCATTTTCTCAGAGAGGGCTTTCAATGAAAGGTCAGGACAGAGCGAGGGATATGGTGGTATTGAGAGGCTCGGCTGGGGAAGATGGAAATGTGGAACCAGCATAGGAGAAATGACTGGTTATACTTGTTCCAGGATGCTGAGAAATGAAAGCTCTCAAATTATCTGAAAAAGGAAATGGTCAAGCACATCACACAGTGCTAGGAAGTGAAGAAAAGATTACCATCTTGGGTGATATGAAGATAACACTAACAAGCCCTGAACCAAATAAGTAACTCTTATCTTCTGAGAAACTTGAAAAGGAGAAAAGATGGGAAGAAAACCTCAGAGCAGCTGTGGAGTAGTCACAGACATTACTCCAAGATGCGTCTCGGCGAGGGACAGATGCACAGGTATGACACATAAACAATATGGCACAGATAAAAAAGAAAACAAAACCTGTCTGGCACTTACAAATGCATGGATCTAAACAGATCTAAACATAGACCTTAGAATATGTCGTTACATGATAACCATTTTATTACTGACTCTGGAGACAAAAGAGAATTTCTGCAAAGATTTATAATTAATTTTCAACAAAGACTAGCCCAAGCCAAGTCTACAAATGCTTTCACAGGCAGCTCCTGGAGGAACTTATCAATCCTCCTCTTGTAGCAAAACTGCCAAAAGCCTGATGATTAATGCCAATTGTCCATTTGTTAAACAGTGCAAATCACCCTTTGTCATTTAAATTGAATGAAACTTGAATGTGCATAGGTTGCAAGTAGAGAGCAGAATCTGGAAGGCACACTTGGTCTTAAAACAGAATGCATTAATCTTTGCTGGCCTTACTCCCAACAGAAGCCACGGAACTCTGCTGTTCCCTGGGTGAACCACACTGTGAGACTTCCAGTTGATTTCTCCAGCAATGGCATCACATGAAACCGAGCCCAAGTAAACTTTGGAAGGAAGTGAGGTCTCCTGTTTAAAACCTTATGCTTGGCTTTTACTTTAAATATATGACACCAAGACCAAGGCTAATTTCCAGAGCTCTGAAAGCTCAGCAATTCATAAGGGTGAACAGGGACTCTTTCACACTCAATAATTCTTAACTGGCTTTTTAAATTACTTCACAAGATCAGGTTTTAAAAAACTGCAGACCCTCAGACACATTTACCTGGTTATTGGTGATTTTTTTAAAAATGCAGCTCTTCTTAAAGCCCCAAGTCTTTGTGGGCCAGTAGGCTCCTTTTTACACAGTAAAGTCTAGGGTCTCCTCCACTACTCCAGCAGACACTAGGGAACTGCTTTTGCTAGAAAGCATTGGATTCCTACTCAGGGCCAGCAGGGCAACAGACACAGGATTGAGCGGCCATCTCTCCCTTCATTTTGCATCTCTCTCCTTTCTGTATGTGTCATCTGCTTCACCCTGCATCTAGGCATGTAATTATTCAAGGAATGTCTTTCTAAGAACCCAAGATACCTAACCTATTCCAATCTCCCTTAAGACTGGAGGCACAAGGTAAGAGTACCTGAGGCAGAAGAACGGGAAGCTTGCCTTGAGCTTGCACCTCCTAAAATGTCAGAGAAGCTAAGCCCAGAAGTCTCACCAGCACTGCCTAAACATGACCTGAACAAGGACAACACCAACAGACATGCTAATGTGGAAGGGGGAAAGCTCACAAGGCCTCCACCCTAGAGAATGGGCAACTAAGGAATGCTGAGAGAGGAAGAAACATAGTCTCCCCCAGGGAAAAGCCACTCAGTTAGTTATCCAATGTTAGGTAGTCAGCTCATGTATGTATACATGGATGTCAGTGTCTGTGGAGGTAGAAAAGGGGATAGGATCCCCAGAAGCTGCAAGTATGCATGTTGAAAGCCACCATGTGGGAGTCTGAAACTCAACCCCATCCTCTACAGGAGCAACAAGTGCTCTGAACTGCTGAGCCATTGTCCCCTCAGCCCCTCAAAACCACACATAAATCCCACTCAACGTCGCTGAGAATCAACTGAAGGACCTGACGCTACACACTGGATTCTTTACCTGCTTGATACACTTCCTGCCTTGTTAATGAGGATGCTGATGAGAAGATGGATGTCCACAGGACATGTTAAAAGGCTAAAGGAAATACCACTTACAAGACAATCTCCAATTCACCCCTCCCCCTGAAACATAGCAGGGGAAATCTCTCCCAAATCAGGACTTATTCTTGATCACAGTGTCTGAACTTCCTTATAAAACACACTGTGCTTAACATAAAGTACATGAAGAAAAACAACTGAACCAGCACACTATGGCTAGGCATAAAGCTGTGAGGTGAAACAAACCAGGGGCTAGGGACATAGAACATATGATTAGATCTGAGGGCCCTACAGTTTACTCTGGGCTCTGTTTATATGCTACCAACTATGAAAAATGCATATGCTATACATACATATATTATACAGAATATTCAGATATTGTACATCAGCAAATGGTTCTTCTCTGCAAAATTCATGATGCTTTTAGTTGATCTACTTGTGAGATTGTAATGTTTGAGCAGACACCGTAATGCAGCTCGTCACTGTGACTGTTTGGGAGCCTTCCAGAAATTAAAACAGAATGTAACTTCATAAATAGGTTGGTCACCCTAAACATAAGCCTTGACCTATAAATTTAGGGTAATGTTTTCACAATCAAGAATGTCCTATTTAAATTCTCATCAGAAAAGAGGAACATCTTATTCAGAATCATATACACTGCCAAGTACTAAATTTAGCGAGAAGAAGAATAACAAATGCTGTGAATAATGAACCCCATTAGGATGAAGAGGAGGTAGGGGTTCTAACAGGGGGGAGAAGCATATATTACATTTCACACTACAACAAAGTTACCATGGAAAATGCATAAAGTCTGTAGGAAGGCCTTCCTGCAATCAAATAATTAACAATATAGTGTTCTTTCATCCAAGGGAAAATTACTTCTCTTAAAAGCAAGGTGCATCTTATTAACAAAACAAAGAGAAGTACTATGAGACAATAGTAAAATCAAATCAGAATTTATTCTTGATGAAATTGTCTGAAGTTCTTTATAAAACACACTGTGCTTAGCATAAAGTACATGAAGAAGAACAACAGAACCAGCACACTCCAGCTAGGCATGATGCTCCTTAAAAATAACATGTATCCCTAGCCAGCCTCTCATCTGGCCTTGCTCCTTGTGGTCTGTTAGTTTCCACTTAGGGCTAGAGAACGCATTAAATCTAGAAGCAGCAGATCAATGAAACCAGTCTTCACTTATAAATTATTAAGCTGTTTGACAGCATTCCCATTCTCTATTTGGTAAATAAGTTTTCTTTGTTTGAAAATCTGAGAAAACACCTGGTTTGGGCTTTTGTTTTTATGTTGTTTTAATGTCCAAAGTGAAACAATAAAATTTGTTTTAAACATCTCTAGGTGAAAATATTTTAATACTAGAAGTTCTATTTAACCAGTGTTTGCATAATTCCATAATGACTTAGGATCTCATTAGTGATTTTTTAAAAGTGAAATGTAATTTATATAAATGACCAAAATATGATCCTAGCTAATTGGAAAGGAATGTTTCATTCACCTGCAGGTCCCAGCAAACATTAGGCAGATGGACAGACAGATGCACTTCATCACAGGAGGATGCAAGTGGTCCTGAAGATGCCGTAGTCAGAGCTCTTCTCTAGACATAAAGTCGCCTTAAACTTTTCCCACTTTCTCCACTATCACATATTACTTTCAATCAATGATATACTTATATTCATATGGCAATTTTATTTAAAAAGGAGATTTGAGTTAATTGAGATTTATATGAACATTTTACATTATTCCTTCAGCAAGATTGGTTTATTTCTTTTAAAAATATTTTAATTGCAAAATACAAACAAGAAATTGATTTATTTACATATTTGTTCTCTTGTTTGTTTTTTGTAAGACAGGGTCTTATGTAGATCATACAGAATAGCATTCAAAGTCTGATCTTCCTGCCTCAGCCTCCCTAATGCTGCCATGCCTAGTGGGACATCTTTCCTCCTAATGGGTTGCCTTGTCCAGCCTTGATGTGATGGTATGTGCCTGGTTTTATTTTACTTTGTTTATGCCCTGTTTGGTTGATGTCCCTGGGAGGCCTGCTCTTTTCTGAGATGAGGCAGAGGTGGAGTCTATGTGAGGGAGAAGGAAAGAAAGAGGAGACACGGGGGGAGAAAAAGGAGAGGAAATTGGGATCAGGATGTAATATATGAGAGAAAAATAAAAAAATTGCATTAAAATATTAGCTGCTATGGCATTACTCTTTGTGTTAAGGTACATGTATGGTGGTTCTTCAATAATTACAGGAAAGGAAAATTAATTTGTTTCAAAATAGAAATATTGAATGATTGGATGAGTTCGCTCAAAAAAATTAAATGATAATTTAAAAGAATAATAAAGAAAAATTGGAAGTATGTTTTTGATGGGCCAGTTTAAATTAATAAAATATTTACTTTTCTGTAATATTCTCCTTATCACAATACCTGACGGTCTAGGCATCACCCACCCACTTCTTTCGAAAAGCTGGAGAGTTTTAGAGAAGAGCAGAAGCAGTCTGTAAAATGGGTTATCATCTTCTTTTCGAAAGCCAGTGAAAGAGCGTGCAGTGGGCAGGCCATCAACAATGACAGGAAAGACAGCGTGAGGAGAACAGAAGCTCCAATGTTAAATCAATTCAGGTACTTGCTTCCTGAATCTTCTCCCTTTCATGGAATGTGTGATGTAAGATAAGAGAAGTAAACCCCACCCCTTGGAGGCAGCAGGCAGCCAACACTATTGCTCAAATGCCTCGTCAAGTGCTCTGCAGACTACAGACACTTTACTCTGTTGATTTGCCTTTTGGCCTTTCCCACAAAAAAATGACAACAATAGAATCCACAATGAGTTTGTACTTTTGTTGAATTTTAAGGTTTGGCCCATGAGGAGTGGAAGTCCAGTGTCTGAGCTGGTGAACTTGACTCGAGAGGCATTGCCTTTAATTGCAGGCAGAAGACTATCACAGTCCATCAGATGCCGGTGCCCGAGAACTCACGTCAGTCTACTTCTTGAGATTGCCACCTTAGTCTAGGGCCTGATCAGCCCCCACTTGAACTAATATTCTCATCAAGTAATTGTGCTCTCTACCTATCACGTGTGTCCAATCTAATCCTTCATTCATAATTTTCCCAAATCAGTTTTGTTAAGGATGTCTCTTCTAACTCATCATTATTCTGTACAAAAATGTAAATGGCTTTTCAGGGCCTTCTACATAATGTTCAAGTTTCTAACCCTAAAATTTGAGGAGCAAACACAATTAGTCTTTAACCAATCTTTTTACAGTTCTTTAATCACACAATTGGGATTCACAACGTTTTTCTCAAAAGGTGAAACAGTATTTTAGGATTTGTAAGCCACATGTTTTTGATACAGGTGTTTAACTCAGAACTTTTAATGGAAAGCAGAGTGTAGCTCCCTCTCACTAGGACCTTATTTATTCACAATTATCTTTGGCTCTTTTATAAAAATAGGCATTGAGATAGATTTTACCAAAGGACCATAGGCAGCTAGAATCTGTTGTAGGGCACTTACTTCTTACATACTGGTCATTCATTGGGTGTGAAAACAGCTGTGCAGTGGTGTTTCTCAGAAGGGGTACAGGAGGAGTTAGCTCTCTTCCCTGACAATGCTCTCAGCCTTCTCTATACACATGAAATCACTCACTGATTACACCACACATTGCATGAAGGGTAGCAGATCTAGCCACAAGCAAAGTTTCATGTAGGAGGCGCTGGGAAATTATTTTCAAGGGACAGCGAGCTGGAAGAAATCAGTGTCAGAAGAGGCAGTGACAGCACACGCTAGAATACAAGGGCTCAGAACCTAATGGTGAATTGGCACAGACAAGCACAGATAAGGAGAAAGATGGGTTTTAAAATGGTTTGAAAATCACACTAATGAGTTCAGGCTAGTTCCTCTCAACTGTTCTGCCCGTAGCCCTAAGCAGACGGCTCTGTTTTTTGATTGCCATTTTAAGTAAGAACTCCTTAATTGTATGTTCCTATTTGTTAATGGCTTCTGGAAAAGGTTGATCATACATAATAGCTATTATAGTAATAAACTTGTGTAACTGTCAAGAGTTTTACAGATTTCTGTTTATCTTAACATATTAATGAAATATATCATCTTAAAGTCTTCATTTTTTATTCCTACATCTTGTATTCTTTCTTATCTTGTTTGCACCAGCAATGGCATTTAGCAGAAAGTCAAGCAGGAGAAGCAAGCATAGGCTTTCCTACCTTGTTTGACTTAAAAGGAAAGGCTTCTAACAATAGGAGATAAATGTTGATGACATTGCCTTAGGAAGCAAAATAATGTAATCAGAGTATTTTTCAGACAGAAGGATTTAATGACAGGATGCTGAATTAGAACAGAATCATATAGATTCATATTACAAGAATCACTTATGTTTAGAAAGCTATGGGTCTGTGGTGTTCCCTCAAGAAAGGGCACCGCATGGTGCTGACTCTGACCACGACATAGGTGACATTTCACTTGGTTGACTCACAAACTAGACAAACTTTAATAAGCTGCAAAGTCCCATGGGTCCCATTATGAACAATGTCTAAAAGCATAGTTGCTGTGATGTGTTGTAGGCTCCACACAAGTCTCCATTATACAAAAGAGATTTACCCAAATTACTTAAAGTCAGGCCGACCTTCTATTTCTCTTTCAAGTCATTTTTTTTGCACACATAAATATTAAGATATGGACATACAATGATCTTTTTAAAAGACTACCTAATAAGTTTTGGAAAACTCAAAATGTCAAGAGAAAGTTATTTTAATATAAATTGTATGAGAAAATTGTCATGTGCTGTCTGTTTCTTCAGAACTGAGAACAAGATAAGCCAGACTTGAGCATGTTTAAGTCTCTTTCAGAACTCCCTCTCTAGTGGCCGGCCGGACTTCTGGTGGCATGCTGGACTCCTGATACCGGGACAAGGAAAACATCAAACACCTCAGGGTGTTAAAATCATCGTACCCTTGAGAACGGTAGAAGGTAAACTATCTCCAGTATGGGGCTTCCTGTTATCTATCGGAGGTAGAGAAATGCCTGCAGTGGGAATGAGAAGTGGAAGCACACCACTGGAGAGCACAGCCATCCCTGGCTCTGCCCCAGAGTCTCACGCAGTGATTCCCCACTCAGTTCCTACTGAAGTTATGAGCTTCACATTCGATGGTGCTTCGTTGTCTAACAGCTACATTCATTCTGTTCTTTTGCTTGCTTAGTAAACAGCTTAATGGTGTGTCTGATACATGACAACCACAATCCATTCTCCATTACAGTACAACTATCTCTCAGAATCTCTATCAAAAGAGAAGTATTTATATAGTTTGTGAAGGCAGTTACTAGAAAACAATTTATAACTAACTACCCAGTTAAATGAGGCTCTTAAGGAGCCACACAAATATGAACTCACAGTACATTCAATAGCAGCCTCTCCTCTTTAGGCCTTTTATTTTCCATTCTCTACGTAGATTCACTTGTACAGACACAGATTATATTTTAGACATCTGATAAAGACAACAAGCCCGGCAACTTTACAGAATCCTAAGCACGTCTAAAACTACGATATTCATACACCTGCTTCTTTCCCACCAAGTCTTGATTCTTGACCTACTGTCAACAAATATGCAGTCATTATACAAAGAAATATGTTTAGTCCTGTAACAAAACATCCCCAAGGAGCAATATCTGCCACTGTGAAGTCGAATGACAACTCTGCTAACATTTTCCTATCTGCAAATGAAATCATGTGGAAAACTATTTCTATGCTAACAGAATAATTAAGATAAAGCAAAAAAATTTCATTGGAAATGGAAGCCTGGCTTGTTCCTGTTCTTGGGGGAGGGACAACATTGTACTTCTATGTAGTGTGTCTATGTTCTTTTTTAAAAGCCATTTTTGATGTTATAATTATATAGACAAAAAACATCTAACTGATACTGAAGCAAATCCTGAGGGGTGTTCTGCTTTTTGTCGCTACATGGGGATTACTTGATTTTGTACACTGCTCCAGAGGTGGACTATCCTCTGAGACTTGGCTGTCTTTGTTCATACAGGTGTTTTCAGTATAATCACATCTCTTTTAATTGATTTTTATGTTCTCATAAAATGCATTCCTTAGAGTACATCAGTCCAGTGAAAATTACATCTAAAAGATACATAGGTTGCTAGTTTCCAACACTTGAAAGAGGATTACAGGAAAATGAGAAAACCACCAGAGTGAGAGGTCCTACAGTTTCAGGTTATCACTATTTATCCTACAAATATGGAACACCTTTTATTGCAAACAAAATGTTCTTAACAAGCAAGCATGTATTATAAAACAAGAAGAAAATCCAGCCAATTAAGGCCAAAGCAACACCCTTCAGATGTGGGAATGCAACACTTACTTGCACCCCGTCAGCACACTCTAATGAGCTTTTTCTTTATGTAAAAATGGCTGATTGTAAATAAAAGCTACTCACAGCTCCAGGGAAGTTATACAAAGAAAATGCAACACTTTCGTGATAAACAAAATATCGATTCATTCCACTAAGTCCACAGGATTATTCTGTGGACAAAGCAAAACATTTTCAGCACAACTGAAAGCTAGTAACCATTCCAGGCATAAATCGTTTCATTCACAAAACATAGAGTGGCTGCAGAGCCTTATGTAATGCAAGATTTTATCAAATACTTACCATTTGTGCTGCTTTTAGGGTATTCTATCCAATCAAATTCTTGTAGGAGATTTCACAGGTTGTTATAAGGTTATTGTAAATAACTGCACTACTTTTTTTATATGGTTGTCATAACCCCAACATGTACTATTTGTCACAATGTGGTTGCTGTCTTATTGTGCCTGCCCTTTGATCCCATCTTTCTTCTAAGGCAGGGATATATCTTGGCAATTGCAGCATCTACTGCCCCCTTTTCTCTTGTTCTATCTGGCGTCTACTCAAAGTTGGCACAGTTGCTAAAAGACAAACTCAGCATATCTCTGTTAGCTATGATTTGAATCTCTTCTCTTGAACATCTTTGGATGCAACCAAGGACCATGCAGGGAGAAGACCTAGGACACCTGCACAGATGTAACCTATAGGAAGCTCAGTTTCCAAGTGTGTTCCCTAGTATGGGAGCAGGAGCTAGCTGTCTCTCTGTTGCCTGCTCCTAGATCACTTTCCCCTAGCAGGGAGTGGGGGTCTTGCCAGGCCAAAAAGAGGATGCAGGCAGTCCTGATGAAGCTGGATAGGCTGGGGTCAGTTAGTAGGGGAGGGAAGCTTCCCCTTTCTGAGGACTAGGGGAAAGGTATAGGGGGAAGGGAGAGGGAGGAGAGGCTGGGAGGAGATGAGGAGGGGCCTATGATCATGATGTAAAGTGAATAAATTAAGAAAAAATAAATTTAAATAAAAAATAACAAAAGAAAGAATCTTTGGATGTTTTAAACATTTTCCCCAATGTCATCCCAATTCCTTATTTGATAGGTTGTCTTCATAATAACAAACTCCATCCCTTCCTTCCTTATCCCAACTCCAAGAATGTCATTCTGGCTCCCTTGCTCACAGTCTGCTTTATAAAAGTAAAAATTACATAACGTGGGAAAACTTTACAACAGGTGTAACTGGTTAACTTGCAAATGTCTTCTTCCCAAATGTTTCCACATTTTCCACCTACTGGATAAAAGTTGTTTCTCTTGATCTATTCTACTACGAGTACCCACAGGTTTAACCCACAAGCGGTTTAAAAAAAATGTTTACAAATAGAAGATACTAAAAATGTGTCCCCATTGCATAAGTGAAAGGCTTTGCAATATGGAACATGAACTTGAACCTTATTTTCTTCTAAAGTGAAAACTCCTTTGAATTTTGTGGACATTAGAGGGGATCCTATGAAATTTCGATTGTGATTTGGCCCACTTCCTTATATATCTCTCTTATACCAGCAGGTATTTTTATCAACAATATTTCTAGCATCCACTTACTTTTAATATTATTATCACCTATTAGACACAGTACTTAAAAAGTGTTCTAGGGAACTAATGCTTTGTTTCATTACATAGCAATGAAATAAGAGTTTGCATTGGCTATTTTCCAAATGACTTGGAACAAAAGAAATTTCTTATTCCTGTCTCAAGTAGAGACACGATATCATGACAATTTCTGCATCCAAATGGCTCCATTGTGCTTCATGGTCCTTGGCCACAAGTTGTCCACAAGGTGACACTGGGATCAGGGATCTAAAAATCAAACTGTGCTTGTGCATCTTAGAAAGAACAACTCTGTCTTGAAATGCTTAAAACCAAAGTTTTCTCTTAACATCTTTTGATCAATATAGTCAAAACAATTTATTTTAGGTAATAAACTACCTGGCTTTGATTTGTCTAAAGATATTAGAATTTTTGTTGTGGCATATCACTATGCAGCACAAAATGTTAAGATCTCACAGGCTCATAAAATTGTTAGAAAAATTTCAAAGATGGAAAGGTAAATGGAGGCCATCGAAAGAGTCAGGGTTATGTTTTTATCAAAAGGAATGAACACTTCTGAGAATGGTTCAAACATGAGCACTGGCATATTCATAACAAGTGGAAGAGAGAAGTCTAGCGTGTATTTTAACTGATGCAAGGGTTCGCTGCCCGGAATCAGTTGGACTTGGAGGGGGCGGGGAGGAAATGAGGGAGGGATGGGGAGAGTGGGAGGGAATGAGGGAGGGGGCTACGCCTGGGATGCAAAGTACCTAGCCTGTGATTGATATAAAAATAAATAAATTATATTTAAAAAAACCCTTGGAGTGAACAGTTCCTTCTGGTTGTGGACAAAGAAAAACATGGCTATTTCTGAAACTGTCTTACTGTCATCTAACAGAAGGGGCGGACAATGGAAATATGCTAATTTCATTGCAAGAGCAGAAGAGTTACTTTGAGAAATGCTTAGAAAACATTCAAAGCAATCATAAACCTACATCTGATATCTGTTTTACACCATTCAATAAAATCAAATAGTCATAAACTGAATTTATCCAATTATAATAATTTCTAAAAGGAACTTATGAAAGTTATTTCTCATACTAGAAATCCAAACTGAAGCAATAAATGAGAGCCCACATGTAAGAAGGGATTTTCTGTTGTTGTGTAAATTATCCAAGAGATTTAGCATAAAGATCATAGTGATACTGTTATCCATAAACAAGTTTTCACACCAAGCACATCTGATATTTTTCTATCTAGTCATAGCACTGTGAAATATTATTATAGATCAATGATAGACTTGGCCTTACATGTCATCTACCTTCTTTGAGAGTGTGTGTTTGGGAGGAGGTTGTTAGAGTGGTTTGAATTTTTTGTTTGTTTGTTTGTGTTTTTGTTTTTCAAGACAGAGTTTCTCTGTGTAGCCCTGGCTGTCCTGGACTTGCTTTGTAGACCAGGCTGGCCTTGAACTCATAGTGATCCCCTGCCTCTGCCTCCTCAAATGCTGGGATTATAGGCGTGTGCCACTGTGCCCAGCTCATGCCATCTACCTTCAGTCATTTTAAAACTAGCTTTGAAACAAACTATATGTTTATAGTTATAAAGGTTATAACATTTTCGCAACTGTATTAAAATGTGGGCAGTTACAATGGTATGAAAAGAATCAGATATTGGCCTAACACTGGAGACAATAAGATGTTGTAAGGTCACTTCCTTATTTTTATATACTCACTCAGTATTATGAATATTGATTGTATCATTAAAATTGTTCATTAGCATACTTGCATGAACATAAAATTTACCCTATGGCTAAATCATGTCCTTTAATTATAGTTCTATGTTAATTTTCTCAAGTTCATTAAAATTTTTCTTTTGTGTGAATATTCTCATTTTATCAATGACTTGTTTACAGTTGATTTGGAGAAGGGGTCGTTTCTTTTGAATTGTGTGAAAATATAAATCTATAAAAGTTGGGGCATTGAGAGTTCTCAAACAAGACTGACTACCCTTGTTTGATTTTGTGACTTGTGTTTTTTTCCATGATATCTTCTGCAAGAAACCGAGTGTGGATGCTGGACTACAAGTTATGGTATATATTATTCCTCTTCTTACTCTGAATTTACGTTCCTACAGCTTATTGTTAACGTCTTTGTATTAATAAGCCATTATTAACTTTCTATTCATGATAGCAGTCTATTCTGTTTTAAGCCCACACAGTTTCAAGAAAACAAAGCAAAGAAGCAAATACAGTATAAAGAAGCAATGAAACACAGAAAAACCAAAAAACACAAAATCAGCACAAGACATTTATGCTCTTGAGTCTTCTTTGAAAGATGGTAGCTCAATGCTTACTGAAGCACAGAAATATAGGGAGGACTTTAAATGCGTGTAACCAGACTCTTCTCAGCTAACTGTACTTCCTATAGTTGATTACCAGTTAGCTACAAATGAAACAAACAGCAGAGTCTATAACAGGGTCGATTGCTATGCAAATACATAAAGTATGTGAGAGCAGTAGCATATACTGAGAAGCTGAATAAGGATGATGGACGAGAGCTGAATCAGGATGAAAAGATTTGGTCCATTCTACAGACAAGGGGAAGCATTCCAGACAAGTCTGATTCCTTCATGGAAGTTGCCAATGACAGGGAAAGTACATTACCTAATTCAAGGGAGGAACTGAATCAAGAATGTATCTGAAAACATAAAATTCACTGGCCCTCTCTGTATAATATTTAAATATCTTGACAGGTAAGCAAGCCTGCCCATTAAAATTTTTATCAGAAAATGTAATTTTCAAGACTATATTTTAAAAGTATAGTACTAAGATTTAATGTTTTAGAATAAAAAGTTAAAGTGCTTAACAAACAAATCATATAATTTATGGTTAGTACAAAGGACATTATACAACATTTACGTTTAGGCCAGGTGTGGTAGTGTGCACCTGGAATTCCAGCTCTTTGGAAGCCAAAGGAGGATTGTGGGATAGACAGCAATAATCTGTCTCAACAGGCAAATAATCAACCAAAATAAATTTCTATCCTCAAGCATTATAGATTAGCTTCATAAGGAGTGTTTGGGATTTAAGCATTTTGTGCTTTTTTTCTGTTATGAATACTTGATGAGAACTCTCTAGGAAGTTTTCCCATCAAAGATGCTATTGGAGCAGAACCACAGAGCACATTCTAAAAACAAAAGCACAAATATTAAAACTTACAAATAAACAAATAGGTTAGTTTATGATGTAACAAATGTATTTTACATTATAAAGAAGTATTTTGCTTAATTTTGGAAAAGGGAAACAATACTAGTTCCCTAACAGAAATTAAACTGATAAACCAAAAGAAATTGTGCATAAATATTTTCTACCCAACAAAAAGGGGTATCACTAGATTTCAAATCAATATTGCTTTTACTTAATATTGATTCTATTATAATTAATGATTAGATTTTGTCTAAGACATTGATATAAACCAAATGGTATTGGGAAATAAATACAATGTATTTGTCAAAGATTTCTGTGATATGGTTTCTTATTGAACTAAACATAGTGAGACTGTCACTCATATGCAGTTCTTATTTTCTTCCTTTTCAAAAAGAGGACACTTACACATCTGTTATTCTTTTTGTGGGGGATCTTTATAATCACAGTTCAGTGATTCAAACATGGTTATTAAGTGTAAGGCAGGGAAAAAAGACACATTAAGAGCCTTACAAGTCACAGGACACACTACAGACATGAAATTCCCAGCACACAGCTCACAACTTTATTCTGGTGGTGGGGGTCATTCTGATGCTAGCCCTTAAGCTCTGGTTAAACATATCCTTGTTGTGTAAACCTGCCTAAGTCATACCTCCTGGGTTGATTTAATAGCCTATACCTGAGCAAGACAGAATTGGGTAGGCGTGTCTAAGGTTCACAGGAGACAGAGGAAGGAGGATGCCAGGGTGGGTTAGCATGGAGAAGGATCCACATGGGCCTGGAGAAAGGACTCCAATGATGGTGTGGAAAGGCCCAGATGAAGAATAAAAGCAAGTACCATGGGATTATGGACAGAAGATAGCTCAGGTGAGGAGGATTAAGGTGGATGGCATTGGTTGGGGGCTGGGAGATGGATGGTGAGGTTATTGAGCCAGCATAGGTGAACTATCTGCCCTGCCCAAGGTAAATAAAGTAATTATAAAAATCTGACAGGTGTCTGTATCTCATTATTTGTGATAGCGGGTTGAATACCACTGTGATAATCTTAAGGCTAATAATAAATAATTTGTAGCCAAACACTCATTTTTTTATTTACTGTAACATTCTTGTCTTTTTCTTTTTTAAAAAAATGTGTGAATATATGCATAGTTGTCTGTACATACCTATTAATATGTGTACGTGCATTGGTTTGTGCATGTGGACTCATGTGTGGGCTTGCTCTGTCCACGTTACACTTTGAGTCAGATTGCTTTAACTGAACTTGGAGCTCATTAGCACAGACTGACTGCCTGGTCAATGAGCCTCAAGGATCGTTCTGTGTCATCCTTTCCAATGCTGGGAATACAGGCATGTTCCGGCATTCCTTGCTTTTTATGAGTTCTGGGGATCAAATTAGGGTTCTTATGCTTACATCACAAACCATATTTCCAGCCCTCCTTTCCTTTCTCAATATGAAAGCAAAGAGAAATCAGCTGACAGCTCATGATAATTACATAAGCAACATTATACCAACTTCAACTTAATAATGAACAAAATATCAACTTTAGGACTTTATTATCAGCAACTACTTAGCATACATCTGGTAGAAAAAAATTACTTCATTGCAAAATCATTACAATAACTAACTGTTTTGGACTTGGCCAACAACATGGTATGTATACTCTTATTAGCCAAAGAGCTAAAGCTAAATTCAAGTGACTTGTTTTCTTCCAAGCTGCTACTTTTGTTCTTCAGTATAGTTGTCCTGCATTATAAGCAGCACAAACATCCCCAACGTTTCTCATTTTTGTTTTGTCTTTGGTGGAACTTAGATTAAGTAATATTTTTATATAACTAGTATTCAAAGGCAAGGATAGGCCTTAGGATTTATTTTAACATCATTTGCATGACTAGAGAAAAAATGGGAATGATGAGCTACAATTTCTCCCATATACTTGTTCAAATCCAGCTCCTACACCTTTTACCATGTTGGTTCGGAGTGTCTGCACATTTAGCAGCAGAAACATTGGCTCATAATAATACATGTAGGGAATTCTCTTATTAGAAACCACAACCTTTCAATTTCTTGACAAAAAAACAAGGCTATATTTTTATACACTCATGTGTAATTGCTTTGTCATGTACATGCAAAACAAATACAGCTGTGGGAAAACAAAATGGGCAAAGTGAAGCTTCTAAACAGACCAGACAAACAAGATGTCAGCTGCGGTTCCCACTGCCTGGGAAATGTTCACTTTTACAATGAGTTACTGTGAAGACTCACAGAGAAGTTTTATATGCACTAAAAGTGAAGAAAATCCATAACATATCAGAATAGTCACATACTTTGTGGATACTAACGGAAAACAGGTAGAAAGCATTTCTGTTAGGGAAATGAAGATGAGACAGACATGCTCAGGCACACACACACACACACTTTGACAGTCTAAAGGAATTTTCCAACATAACACGTTCCATTACAAAGTCTCCAACCAGTTTTGTCTCAAAAACGCAGCAAACGATTGGGTCCACATCTGTAACACAACATTCTCAGAAACAAGGTTCAAGGTGACTCACCGGTCCAAAAGAATTGCTGTCAAAACTGTGTCCATGATGGTCGCCTTCAACCCACATGTGGCCACGGGGGACTTTGACCAACCGGTTCTTGTGTCCAATGGTTCTGAAAACAAACAGTGAAACCAATGAAATGAGCGTAGGAGCAGGACGTTACCCCTTGGCTGCAGAACCAGGAAGGACAGAAGAACTTTGGAAAGAGGAGGGTTTCTAACCCTGATGGGGGTTCCCGTGGGAACTCAGGCAGGAAAACACACCTTGGGAAGACACAGAATGGAAACCAGAGGCAGACTGGCTTCAGCCAACTTGATCCAGAGTCTAATAACAGGTGTCTTAGTCTCAATGTATTTAAGGCAGGTGTGCTTTAGAAAAAGGCTCCTGGTACCACAGTCCTTGTTGTTCAAGGAAGCATAATTACATTGAAACCCAATTCAGGGTTCATGTCATTTCTTTCAAGAAGATAGGTTTGATGTACAGGCTACTTGCACTAGCTTAAGGGCATGTGGGTGTATCCTGCTCTCTACAGAGAGTATACCGGTCACTTGGACTGTTAACTACTTCCAGTCCTGGCCGAGAGAGGCTCAGGGAACCACTGGCTGTAAGGGTTATTTAGATTACTGGCCACCTCTGGTTGTAGGAGCTTGATGTGGCCTGGCCCAAGAGATAGTGCAGATAACCAAACCAGGCTGTTAAGCACTTCCAATTTTCAGCTCTCTGGATGGAAAAACGGGGTTTTCATCTTTCCCATTAAAAAGAGCTCAGTCCTGATGGGGCTTGATGTGGTGGGGTGGGGTGGATGGGGGCTCCCCTTTTCTGAGAAGAGGAAGGGGTTGGAGGAAGAGGGTGAGAGGAAGGGACCAGGAGGAGAGGACGGAGGGGCTATGATTGGCATGTAAAGTGAACATATAAGTTATAAATAAATTAAAAGAAAAAGAAAGACAATCCTGTGTGCTTAACATTCCTGTTTTCTCTGGAGAGCTGGGTGCAAGGACCTTCCTGCTAGGCTCCCAACAACCCTGAAATTACGCAAGTTCCCCTCAAGTAAGATATGGCTCATTCTCTAAGAAGTCCTTGGAAATCATGTCTAAGAAGTACAGCTTTGAGAAAACAAAACAGGCAAAGACACATGTTTAAACATATCAGACCAACAAAAACTCAGCATTAACTAAAAAATTCTTCACTTTCATAATGAGTTGCTGTGACGATTCATAAGCAGAGAATTTCTGTATGTACTCAAAGTGAAGAAAATCAGTGAATTTACAGTATAGTTACATATTCTACAGATATGCGTGCAATACAGTTCTTTTGTGTGAGGAAAAGAAAAAATTGCTTAAACAAAAGGTACAGGGGGCTGGAGAGATGGCTCAGACGTTAAGAGCACTGGCTGCTCTTCCAGAGGTCTTGAGTTCAATTCCCAGAAACCACATGGCGGTTCACAAGCATCTATCGTGTTTGCTACTTAATTTAATTCATAATATCCTTAATAAATATTTTAAAACTTTAACATGCCCCAGTGAAATAAGGACTAATCTGTCTTCTTACACTTGTATCTGTGCCGGTGTTCAACTGTCTCAGTTTACTTGTCGAAATTAAGATTCAAAACTGGGGGCTGGAGGGACAGCTCAGAGGTTAAGAGCACCGGCATCAATGACATAAGTTCCATTCCCAGCACCCACATAGTGGCTCAACACTGTCTGTAAGGTCAGTTCCAGAGGTTCTGACACCTCCTTCATACATCCCTGTTGGTTCAGAGGTATACATGAAGACAGAGCACAAACAAACAAATAAGATGGAAGCAGCCTTAATAGGAAGGAAAAGAATCTTGATGACATCTTGGTATTTACAGACTCAGGATTCATAGAGACCAGACCAGCACTGTACTTTTCTTTAAAAGAAACTTTTGAACAATTCTGAAGAGAAAGTGTCAATGACTGATAACATTCAGCAGATATTCATATTCTAAACACAGAAAAGGAAAGTGGTGGGGACAAGCTTCTCACATTGCAAGTGGCCATGATGCAAAGTTCTTTTTTTCTATCTATATTTGTGGATGTTTTAAGAGACTAAAATATTTATGCCTCCTGGCCCAATTCTCCTACTTGTAGGAATCAATTGTTAAGAAACTAGAAATATGGACAAATCTTTGCTCTAAGGGATGCTCAATGGACACTTTTTATAGCCCCACTCCCAAAATGAAACTTACCCAAATATCTAGTAGCACAGTATTGGTAAATAAATTATGAGACAACCAACTAAATAAAAGAGAAATTAAAATAAAATTTGATTCAAACCCCACAAAAAATAATTCTTTTGGGAGCACATAGCTTTCCTTTGAGTCCTAAGACACTCTAGACAACACTAATTAGACAAGCTTCTCAATAAAGGTTTGCTGAATGAATGAGTGAAGAAGCAATTGAAAATCACTCTGAAAGCCAACATATTCAGAAACTGGGGTTGGCATATTGTTATTTGCTATGGCATCTCTCTAAGGCTAGTCTGTTAGTTAGCAAGCTGTGTATGCACAGAAGAATGCATTAAAAAGGGAAAGTGCACATAAATTGGTGCTATAGAAATTGAAACTATTCATTATCTTGGATGGTTTTTAATTTTCAAGATAATTTCAGTGTTGAATTGCTTTGCTTTAGATCAGTAAGTCATCCATGCAAGGAAGCAATATTGTGGCCATTAGAACCCCACAGTAAGCTAAGGGTTGCTGTTTGTTTTTAATTACTATAGGAAAAGAGACTTCCAGCTTTTTAGAATAAAACAAAAACAAATTTAACACATCTTACCTATTACACTTTGCAATAGAAGTGTTCTTCAATTAAAGACATTCCATTAGTTCTTGACATTACCCCTGTGTAAGCTAGTGTCTAATAACTAATACCCAAATCAAATGATAGCCATGAGAACTCATAGTTAACTGCTGCAAGGGTATCATCATCTAATACATGCAAACACCTGTTCACCATATTACACTAAACATTTAGGATAAATTCTTAGAAAGAAAAGAAAGTTGTTTTTTCTTCAAATAATCATTTAACAACCACAGAAGTGTGTATATGAGAAAACACACTATATATTACATTGGGCTACTAATTACTCAGTTTCAGGCATTTACCACAGGTCTTGGGGTGTGTTTCCCATGGATTAATGGCATGTGTCATGGCACTCTGGGCTATCTCACCGGAGCAAAGAAGTGAAGGATCCTCTGAATAAAATAGTCTTATGACTCATTTCTGAATGGCACAGCTTCCACCTTTTTGCTTCTTCTACTCAACACACAGGTTTTTGCTGTTAGAAAAGTTTCTAGGGAAGGAACCAAAATGAATCTCAAGGCTACGGGACCTTCTGTCGCTTGGTAGTGACTACTCATTGGGTAGAGAAGGGCTCTAAGGAAACCAAGAGGCTTGGTAGGCTGGGACACAGACAATTTGTCAGGTTTTGGAAGGAAATGGGCTTATCACAGTAATTAGAAGAAAGTCTTCTGGTCGTTCATAATATCAAGAAGACCCATGGGTATAAAGCAGCTTTGAGACCCAAATACATGAACTATTGATTCTGTTAAAAATTATAAAATAAATTCAGCACAATAGTAGATCAAACATACTGTTCTAGAAGTTAGAATAAATAAAATAAAATAAAAGTCAGGCTGAATTTTAGGTCCTATAAGAATCAAGATACTTGTGACAGAAAATCATAGTACCATCAAAGTACCAGTGAAGGCAGCATGTACCCCTGTTAAAATGTGACGTATGGAAATATGCCTTTTTATAGAATGTCCTTAGAGCAAAAAATGCTAAACATATATTTGTTAAATAAATGACAAATGGATTTAGAACTGATGAAAAATAGTGGCCTGAAGGCAGAAAAATTTGACAGAAAGCACAGTGATTCTAGAATAGGCTAAAGAAATTTCAACCTGAATCCTCTGATTTGTAAGCAAGCGTATACCTTACAATTGTTTGGCATCTTTACAATAGGGTGTACCTAGTAACATCCACCTGGTTCAGGTGAAGATCAGCAATGAGTGTAAACATTGCAAGGGGAATACACTGTTCAGTTTAACCTGTGGAATTAGATTATCTTGGTTTGGTTATTTTTCTGACACTATCAAGTGTATAGAACTTTGAATAAGTTGATAAAACTCAAAGGGGCAGTTTCTTATTACAACGCTAGGAAGAAGAGGAGAGAAAGAGAGGGAGATCTACTCTAAGGTTGTTGAATGGATGAGTGTAGCATATACTAGACACCATATAAATATATCATCTTTTAAGTAAAACATTGGGTATGGTTCTGAGGTACATTTGGAATACAATAAGTGGTGGTGATTATTGCCAGACTTCTTTTGTCCATTATTTTCCTCCATTTTATAATTCAGAATGTGTTGAGGCTCACTGTTGGTTAGTGAGCCTCTTCAAATTACTGGAGATACACCTCAATATTTTTTTCCCTCCAAGTTGTGCAGTGCCTGTGGCTGTTTTTAATGGTACAATGGCTCTTTTGATTTCTTCTTCTTCTTTTCTCTTTAGGGACACATTAAAACTCATGTGTGAAGGGATAATCTGTTCATACATATTCAAATATACAAAGAGTAGCAGGTAAAGGAATGATCTATCTATTTGTGGTTTCACCTACCATTCTCTTGCATATTTCAGTGCTGCTATGCTAATACGTAGAGGCTTACACAGATAACAGGTTTGGGAGAAACACTTTAAAAACTCTGGGAAGCATACCATAAGGACAGTACATATTCTATCTCCTAATCCCCCAGAGTGCCTCAAAGTTTTAAAAATAGTAACCTAAAGTATCTTAAAAATATGATGGTGAATTATTGGGCTACTTCGTTTTAGGACTGCCAAGGAAATACAATACTGCTAATAAAATTTCTCTAGAGAAGGAATTTTAAATAGCTTTTTTGCTCCCAAACTCACATAAAAGACAAGATAATCCTTTAGCTGATTGAGCAGGTAAGTGAGGTGTCAGCCCACAAGGTTGTATGTATCTATAGCTTGCAAATAATTCTGGTTTTGACAGTCAAAAATGAGTTCTGTATGGTATTTTAACTACCTGTCTAAAAAGAGACATTTTTAGTATGAGCTTTACCAAGACAAGTTACCCAGGCCTTATAAATGGAATGAAGAATGATTGCCTCCAATTTGATTTGACCTTGAAAACAATGTGTTTAAGTCTCTGGATCTTCTAAGGATCATCAGTTGAATAATTACCTTCCATGCAATTCTTGGAAGTATAAGAAGATAAGTGCTTATTAAATGTTTCTCTCTGTGTCTTTCTCTCATGCATACGTGCTCTCTCCCCTTCTCAGTAATTTGTTCATTAGGGATATTATTTTAAAGCCATTTTGTTGCATTTTCTACATGTTCGAAGCAGCAATGACCTATGAGGCTGACTTTCCCCTGAATCCCAGCCCCCTGAGTTTCTACTTCCTTAAGGGAAGCCTGTAATCGCGGACCCTCTGTGGCCTCTGCTTCAGTTCATGACCTGAGTTCTACTACCAATGCTTCCTCTAACCCTGCCCCTCCATTCCTTCCCACCACAGCTTTCCTCAATGACAGCTGTCACTTGGAAGCGTAAGATGAAAAAACCCCTTTCTCTCCAGGCTGTCTTGCATCAGCATTGTACAGCAGCAGAGAAACAGATAACACCACAAACAGGAACAGGTATGTGTCTGTATGAAAACAGATTTCATTCTTATAGGTGAAGAACCTAGGAGAGAACTTTGCAGAAATGAAAATAATATTTAATTTTTGAAAAAGAATTGTCTTAGTTATATACTGACATGAAATATGGGTGGTTGACATAAAATTTTGCTAAGATTTTTCTAACTGACTTCGTGAAAAATAGAGATATTTATTTTTATATTTTAGCTAATTAAAAAGCATATAGGCCCTAGTGA
>CM053755.1:2344648-2357571 GCA_028658305.1 Pachyuromys duprasi
CTGGGACAAGGAACAAGGAGGGCCCTAAGGGGACTCATGGATCTCCCTGGGAAGGGAAAATAGAATAGATTTTGTGGGCAGACTAAGGTCAGGTGGGAATGAGAATAGGGGGAATCGGGTTGAGGGGAGGGATAAAGGGAAAGACAACTGAAATTGAAGGGCATTTAGGGAAAGAGATGTGGAAACCTAGTGCAGCAGAAACTCCCAATATTCTATGACAGTGACCCAAATGAAAGCTCCTAGTAAGGGAGGGCATGATTCCTCAACGAGCCGTCTGCTATAACCAGGCAATTTGAAGTGGTACAGCTGGGGCACCAAGCCAGCCACGAAACCTTTGGCCCGCAGTCCTGCCTGCAAGATGTGCTGGGGCAACGGTGGCTTAGGACTTGTGCAAGTGGCCAACCAACAACTTGACTAATTTGAGGCCCGTGCCATGGGTGGTAGCCCACACCAGACACTGCCTGGGTGATCGGGAAGTGGAGGCCGGATAGTCCATGGACCTCCACTAAGACCAAACATGACAGCCGCAGAATCAACTAACCAGGGCTCACAGGGATTCACAGACACTGAAGCGGCATGGGTGTGTGGTGGGTTCCCTGTATGTATGCTAGGGTTGTTGGCTTGGTGTTCTGAGGGGAATCCCGGCAGTGGAGAGGGGGTGTCACCGTCTCCTTCGCCTGCTTTTGGAAACATTTTCCTTCTACTGGGCTGCTTCACCTAAGCTTGTGTACCTTGTCTTAATGTTAAACGTTGTCGTGTTGCATCGGTTCAGGTGATGTTCCTGGGAGGCCGGTTCTTCTGGGGGTAAACACAGGGGTGGGAGGTGGGGACAGGGGAGTGATACAGCTGGGGGAGACAGGTGGGTGGGGAGCTGGGTGGAGCGGAAGGAGGGGAATCTGCACTCAGGAAGTATTGTGCGAGAGAAGGATAATATTTTTTAAGGAAAATAGAATTTGCACTCTGTTTTATGTAAAGGCTGTTTATGAGAGAAATATATAAAAGGAGAGAAACTTTGACAATAATAATAACAACAGTGTAACAGTGGGTTAGGAAATAGTAGCTATATTAATATTAGGCCAAAGGAGATCATGTCTCCAAGATGGGACCTTATTTTCTATTGGCTATAAGTACAGACGATCATTAGTGTCTTTTTTACCATACAAAGGAATTTTACGGAGAAAAGTGAGCCTAAGAGCCTTTGAAAGATATGGTTAAATTTTGATTCTTAAGCTACATGATCAGAGGATTCTAAAAATTCCTAAGAACTTTTCCCAATCACAACACTGCAAGCCATTTTACCATTTTGAATACTCATTTTCAACGCCAACCCTAAATTCTGCCTACTGTCTGCTTTTTTTTTCTGATGATGTTTTTTTTCTTCTTTTTAAAAATTTTTATTAATTACAGTTTATTCACTTTGTATCCCCCCCCCCCGTAGCTCCCTCCCTTCTCCCCTCCCAATCCGACCCTCTCTCCCCCTTCTCACCCATGTCCCTCCCCAAGTCCACTGATAGGGGAGGTCCTCCTCCCCTTCCTTCTGATCCTAGTCTATCAGGTCTCATCAGGGCTGGCTGCATTGTCTTCCTCTGTGGCCTGGTAAGGCTGCTTCCCCCTCAGGGGGAAGTGACCAAAAAGCCAGCCACTGAGTTCATGTCAGAGACCATCTGTGCAGGGGTTCTAGGTTATCTCCATGAGTGGTCCTTGGTTGGAGATTCAGTCTCAGAAAAGACCCATGGGCCCAGATTTACTGTCTGCTTTTTAAAAAATGTGCTGACACAGTGAGACTCTCATGCCTTCCATCATCCCACGAGTTAAATTAAAAGTGACGCACAATGAATAGATTGTGATTTTAGGTAAATAGCACAACAGTATTCCAAGGAAGCCAGACTGCCATGGCTACAGTGATTGCATTCCTTTAGATCACAATTCTAAACCCCCTAGGAGTGATCTACTGACTCTCCTTCCCACAGATGAAGAAGTGGGAGTAGAAGCCTTTAAGGGCATCATCTAGCTAGTTAGTTGCCAGGTGCAGGCTATGGAAAGCTACTCCACGATTTCCTTCCATCATGACTGCTCAAGATTCAGAGAACAGGCCTTCACATCTACTCAATAGAAAACAGAGAAACATTATTTTCTTCACAGACGCAAGGCTGTTGCTAGGTGACTGGAGCAAACACATACCATAAGTTGCGGAATTAAGTATTCAAATGTAACACAAGAGCTCTTAGTGTAGCTAAAAATTATTTTAATAATGAAGATCCTTGATGTATTTTTGTCTAAATTTAAATTATAAAAGCATAAACAGAACAATTAGAGAATACACATGATAATTTTAGTTTAGAGAATGTTTTCTCCTGTTAATTATACACTTAAGAAGTATCTGTGTCCACTGTCAACAGAACAAAACATCAGCCTACATATTAGGAAAGGATCTTCACCAACCCTATATCTGACAGACGGCTAATATCTAGTATATATAAAGAACTGGAGAACAAATCAAGTAATCCAATTAAAAAATGAGGTACAAAGCTAAACAGAATTCTCAATAGAGGAATATCAAATGGCAGAGAAACACTAAAAGAAATGTTCAACATCCTTAGCAATTAGGAAAATGCAAATCAAAATGACCCTGAGATTTCACCTTACACCCATCAAAATGGCTAAGCTCTCAAAAACTGAAGTGACAACACATGCTGGAGAGGATGTGGAGAAAGGGTACCCTCCCCCATTGCTGGTAGGAATGTAAGCTTGTACAACCATTTTGGAAATCAGTCTAGCACTTTCTCAGACAATTAGGAATAGTGCTTCCTCAAGAAGCTATACTACTCCTTGGCATATATCCAAAATATGCTCAAGTACACAACAAGGACATTTGTTCAACCATGTTCATAGCAGCTTTATTTGTAATACCCAGAATCTGGAAACAACCCAGATGTCCCTCAGTGGAGGGATGGAAACAGAAATGTGGTACATATACACAATGGAATACTACTCAGCAATTAAAAACAAGAAAATCATGAAATGTGCAGGCAAATGATAGAAACTAGAAAAGATCATCCTGAGTGAGATATCCCAGAAGCAGAAAGACACACGTATATACTCACTTATTAGTGGATATTAGACATATGATATAGGATGATCAGACTAAAATCTGTACATCTAAAGAAGCTAATCAAGAAGGAGGACCCTGGGTAAGATAATCAATCTTCATTCAGAAAGGCAAACGGGATGGACATCAGTAGAGGGAGAAAACAGGGAACAGGACGGGAGCCTACCACAGAGGCCTCTGAAAGACTCTATCCAGGAGGGTATCATAGCAGATGCTGAGACTCAAACTTTGGGCAGAGTGCAGGGAAGCTTATGAAAGAAGTGGGAGATAGAAAGACCTGAAGGAAACAGGAGCTCCATAAGGAGAGCAACAGAACCAAAATATCTGGGCACAGGGGTCTTTTCTGAGACTGATACTCCAAACAAGGACCATGCACGGAGATAACTTAGAACGCCTGCACAGATGTAGCCCATAGCACTTCATTGTCCATGTGAGTTCTCTAGTAAAGGGAACAGGGACCATCTCTGACATGAACTCAGTGTCCTGCCCTTTGGTCAGCTCCTCTGAGGGGAGCAGCCTTATCAGGTCAAAGAGGAAGACAATGCAGCCAGTCCTGATGAGACCTGATAGACTAGGGTCAGATGGAAGGGGACGAAGACCTCCCCCTATCAGTGGACTGGGGTGGAAAAGGAAGAGGGAGGGGACGGGGGAGAGAGCTACAGGGGGGAGGGGATACAAAGTGAATAAATTGTAACTAATAAAAAATAAATTAAAAAAAAATAAAGCAAGGGTCTGGAGAGATGACTCAGGGTTAAAAGCACTGTCAGGGTTTGATTCCAGCACCTACATGGCAGCTCTCAACCATCTATAACTCAAGTTCTAGGGCACCTGCTGTTCTCTTCTGTTCTCTGTGCATAAACATGGTACACACACACCCGCAGAGCACATCACATACACATGGCTCTTTTAAAAAAGACCAGTGAAAGAAAATGATTAGTGAAATGTGCACGAAGACAGACTAAAGTGCCATAACAAAATTCAATAAATTGGAAACATTTACAAAATTGATTTATAGAGGGATAAACCAATAAATGAAGATCAAGCACTGCTAGCTGAACAAATGTTTAAAAGAGGATAATATTTTAGGCTATACTAAACAGGAAGTGCATTATGGATATTTGAATCAAGATGTGAATTAGTTGACTGATGTGAACAGAATTAAATTCTAACCTTATTTGTGAAAAGGTTTTTATTAGGAAGTACTTCAAAGAACAACATCAGAAATTAAAGTGGTTTGTAAATCACTTTCCAGTGAAAACATTTAACATAAAAATTACATGCTAATTTTTTAAATATTTTTTAATTTTAATTTTATTTGTATTAATTACAGTTTATTCATGTTATATCCCAGCTATAGCCCCCTCCCGCATCCCCTCCCAATCCTACCCTCCTTCCCTCTTCTTCTCCTATGCCCCTCCCCCATTCCAATGATAGGGGAAGTCCTCCTCCCCTTCCATCTGACCCTAGTCTACTAGGTCTCATCAGGACTGGCTGCATTGTCCTCCTCTGTGGACTGGTAAGGCTGCTCCCCCCTCAGGTAGAGGTGATCAAAGAGCCAGCCCATGATTTCATGTCAGAGATGGTCCCTGTTCCTATTACTGAGGAACCCTCTTGGACACTGAGCTGCCATGGACTACATCTGTGCAGGGGTTCTAAGTTATCTCCATGCATGGTCCTTGTTTGGAGTATCAGTTTCAGAAAAGACCCCTGTGCCCAGATTTTTTTGGTTTTGTTGCTCTCCATGTGGAGTTCCTGTCCCATCCAGGTCTTTCTATCTCCCTCTTCTTTCATAACCTTCCTTGCACTCTGCCCAAAGTTTGGCTATGAGTCTCAGCATCTGCTTTGATACCCTGCTGGCTAGAGACTTTCAGAGGCCCTCTGTGGCAGGCTCCTGATCTGTTCCCTGTTTCCTCCCTCTTCTGATCTTCTGATGTCTGTCTTACATACTAAATTTAAAGACATTATTATTTTTTCTCTTAAATATCTGACGTGCTGTTATGTCCCATGTCAACTTATCTAGAAGTGTACAGAGTTAAACTTTTACATAGGTCAAAGTGTTATGATTATGATTTTAGGTATCATATAAGCTGGCAGAATACAGAAAAAAATCATGCTACATATTCAAAATTGTATCCAACTTTTAAATATTCAAATTTTGTTTCTGCTAAAATGATGACTGCAACTCTGGCATGTCATAGGTGCAAACAACACAGTCAGTTTACTTATTGGTCAGTTGGACCTAATGGGAAATAGAAAGAATGGCTCATCTTATCATTCTGTGCATGACTTCCTAGCAAGCCAACTTAAATAAAACCATAAACTTGTAATGCATAGTTTTATTTCTCAAAATAAAGTCAATATTTGTTATAACTTGGACTCTTGCATTTGTTCCCAGAGGCCTCTCTAGAAGTAATCTCCCAGGGCTCTATATATCATTCATTACTCCATTTGCTGAGCATTTCAACATGCTAGTTATAAATGTAGAAAAGACTAGCTCGGTGCTTGTTGTAAGGTCCAATACTGTCTAAATATTTGTGAAGCTATGCGCACTCTCCCATGTTTTGCTGAGTCTCTGTTATTCAATGGTAAATTTTTTAATATTAAAAGTAATGTGTGCTGTCTTATCTCCTATACATTTAATGATGTTTGAGATCTCACTGCAGAGTCTCAAAGCCTCTCTTCAGGAGTTCAACTTAGAATCAGGAAAAGAAGGTGAGACAGGAAAGAAAGGGAAAACTCCAAGCCAGAGAAATGACAACTGAATGCCAGTGCTGGCCCCTCCTCCCACCCCCAACCCCCTACCCCTCACTCCTCACTCCCCACTCTCCAGCCCCCACCCCCACCCCCGCCAGCCCATGGAGGATCAGAGGCCTCAGGGCTTCAGCTCCCTCCTTTGTAAAGGAGAATGCTAGGATGGTTCAGTACCCATTCTACATGAAACATTTTCAATTGTGCTTGCCAAATTATATTCCATAATATACATGAAAGACATTGTTTTCAGAATTATGAAATAAGCCCAGCTATATTTTTATCGCCTAAGATAGCTAGAAAATTATTCTCTAAATTAAATGGATTTAGCAAATACATATGAAGTGTCCACGAGTATAAATAATTGTTAGGTTCTAAAGAAATAAACATAAACATGACAAAAGTATGGTCCAGGCACAATCCATAGACTCAGAAGACAATTTAAACAGATATCATCATTGAAAATAGTAAGAATACAATCTCAAAGGTGCAAATATGGAAGGTAGAGAAACAAACAAGTGATATCCTACTCATTGCTACAGGGATGGTTAAAACGAAAAGGAAAACATTCCATACATTATATTCATATTTCTGAAACTTTGAAGCTCCAGAGTACTACACAATAGCATAAAATAGCAATATCCATGAAACATCAAGGAAAATATACATAATTTTGCAATCAGTTTAAGAAGTCAGTATTTTTAAAAATAATAAAGTAGCATGAAGCTGTAGTATGAACTAGGATGGAAGAATTCCAAGAAAAGGCATTCTGCTTAGAAAAATACAAAGATATCCAAGTATTTAAAAATGAAAAGTAGTAGGTTACCAGTAGCTATGGGTAGAAACAAATAGAGAAATTTACATTATATGAGTGTGTATGTATAATATATATACTCAAATTTGCCAGTACTTAGGAAGACAGAAATTACAGCCAATACAGATAATCCTTAGTGACAAGTAACTGGCTCTATTTCTGTGATGGATTTGAGGAAATATGCAACATCTCATATTGATGGTGGCTTTATAGAAAAGCTATATATTTTTTAAAAGCAGCCTAGCAGTATCTATAAAGTTACAAAAAAAAAAGAAACATTTGCCTTATAATTTAGTAATCCTCCTACTGGAATCAAATGCCATAAACATACTAACATAGGAACACAGAAATGAGATCAGGGATTGAGAGTTCACGCTGCTCTCTCAGAGGACCTGAGTTCCTAGCACCTGAATCAAAGAACTTATAACCACCCCTAACCCAGCTCCAGGGGCTCCAAGGCCTTCGTCTGGCTTCTGTAACCTTCTTTGCACACATGGCAATAGCACACACACACACACACACACACACACACACACAGAGTTTTTAGGATACATAAAATTAACTCTTTGTTAATTTACTGCTTACATGGCATGGTTCTTAGTGACAAGAAACCTAGAAGCAGAGAGAAAAACAAGAGAGGGCACCGACAGTGGGGCATTTGTCTAGGCAGAGCTGTTGGTGAGATTCCCCAGCACCATACAAATGAAAAAATAAGAAGCAAAACTCCAGGGGAATGGTTCACCAACATGTGTCTATACCAGAGAGTTCTGTACAGCAGAAATTTCAAATGACTCATGAGACTTAGAGATGAAAGCAGAACATGCATATCATTTCTCCCTTTTGGTTAAAGGGGAATAAAACAAGTTCAAAAACATTTAAATGTGGTCAGAGGAAACGCGGGAATCACACAAAGAGAACCCTGAGAATATAGAAAAACCAAAGGAACTGGTGTGACCCAAAGGAAAGGATGAGAGGAAAAAAAAATGGTAAGGCCAAAAGAAGAAAAAAGCAAGCATGACTTCTGTGTTAAACACTGTATTACTGTATCTATGCCTTCATGTATGTAACATGGAGATTCACATAAAGAGAAATCTCACTGGACTGATAACGTGAATATGTTTATACAGGTATAAAGATGTTAAAACTAGTCAATTTTATAGATTTGAAATTATATGGAAATGAGCACTATTTTATAAATTCTAGCAGTATAAAGGTAGAAATGCAATTTCTCCTGTAAGTCCTTCATTTGGCTCTCTGTCTTCTTAGATTGGATAAATTAGTAAACAAATGTTGGGGGTAATCAGGGAAAAAGGACAAATGGAGTATGTGCTAGTTAAGTTCTCTAGAGAAATAGAACTTATAGAATGAATTTACATATATATTATATATGTATATATAATTATACATATATACACATGCACATATATATCACAAGTATATGAATAACTATGTATAATTTATTAGAATGGCTTACAGGCTGTGGTCAGCTAGTCCAACAATGGCTGTCTACCGACTGAAAGTTCAAGAGTCCAGCAGTTGCTTTAATCATAAAGCTGGCTGTCTTGGCTGGTCTTCAGTATACTTTCAAATCCTGAAGAAGCAGGCTGTAATGCCAGTGAAGGAATGAACTGGCCAGCAAGAGGGAGAACAAGCAGGCAAAGAGTGGCCTTTTTTTTTTCGTGTCTTTTAATAGGCTGCCACCAAATTATGTGGCCCAGATTAAATAAGGATCTTTCCACTTCAAAAGATGTGGACTAAAAGTGGGTCTGTCCATTTCAAATTATTTAATCGAGAAAAAAAAATCCTCACAGGCATACCCAGACACTCGGGTTAATTTCAGATGTAAAGTTGACAACCAAAAATAGCCATCAAAGGAATGGACGGTTCTTCATTTTTCCCAAAGCCAGGCACCTTCAACAGCTACTTCCTAATTTTTCAAAAGCAAACTCCAGCAGATGCTTCGACACTGCTATTCTTCTGGGGCAGTGATGCTAGATTTCCTCATAGTAAGTCAAAAGTTTGGCACTTGTTTTCACAGAAGGAAAAACATAAAATCTGAAACCTAAGACAATAAAAATTTGTGTTTGCTATATTCCTTTGGATTGCTCCTCATCTATGATTGAAATTAGAAGAGTAGGATTGAGAGCAAGTAGGACCTGGGACAATTGCTCAGTCTCTAAGTGCCAACTATGCAAGCATGGAGCTGAATCTTAGCAACCTTGTAATAAACTAGTGCAATGCCTGTAGTGTACCTGTAATCATGTACACACACAGTGAGTGTGGTATAGGCAGGATGATTCCAGTCCCAGGGGCTCATGGGATAGCCCATGAAAATCAGTGGGCTGAAGGTCAGTTAGAGAGTATGTTTTAAAATACTAGGTAGAGGATGGTTGAGGATGACATCCAATGTCGACTTCTGGGCCTCTCCACACACAGAGATCGCACACACACACACACACACCAGGAGGACTACTTGCTGATGGGCCATTTCTGATGTAGCTCTTTTTGTCCCACAATTCACAAAGAATCAGAGGTCATAGTCCAGCTCCAAAATCAACACTTGTTCCCAGGGACAAAACTCTTCTCTTCCGGAGTGGATGCTCAAGATGCTTTCGCACTTGGATTCCAGTGTTAAAGAGGCAAGGCGGTGAATTCTCCTGGGACTAAAGATCACTCTTCAATCAAGGCACAAGAAGCGACTGACTTTCTTTATCTTTTCTTTTTGGGAGTGTGCAGTGCTCTGTTAACATGACTCAATAATTACTGCCTGCAATGGCTATAAAACTATCAGGACTTTGAAATTTAAGGTGATGCAGTATTTTCGGAAACATTTTTTTCATTGGGTTCTTTAATCACACTTATCAATCCCCATATCTATGTATGAAATGTGTGTATATATGTATGTATGAAACAACTACAATTTGTTTAGGTTTGAATTCTGATCCTTTCAGCTTCTTAATGAGTCAGCAGAAACTTATCAATCATCAAGCATGTTTCCAACAAAGTACTCCCTAATGGGAATGCACCTAACAATTCACTCAAGCAACAGCTAATTTTGAGGGACAAACTTAATGACAGCTCAGAAAAATGACCATGCTCAATTTTACATTTGACACATAGAGATTATTCTTTATAAAAATACAAATATACTTAAAATTCATGTCATAACGTGTCAAATATGAAAGTAGTGTTAATGCAAGCTTAGATTATTTCAGCTAATGTGCATCTACATGTAAAGCTATATTACAGTGTCCACATAACAGAGTACCTATATAAGAATGAGAAAACATTGCCAGTCTGAAGATTTCCTTCCTTTTCCAAGGATAATACTATTACGAGGTGGTAGGGCTCCTCCCATGAATCCTCTGGCTCATCAAGCATGAACGGGGTTAAAGGTCAGAGCATTTGCATACCAAGTGGATTGTTATAAAACACAAAGTTTCCTTAAAGCTTCCAAGCAGATTTTTATGCCTTGCTTATCTTCAAATATTCCCCATCAATTATCTAAGCCACAAGTAGTTGCTAAGCAGTTTTCTCTACTGCCAAGAAATTAGTATATCTGCATATAAGCATAAATAACTATGTGATATGTGGAATTGAGATTGGAATCTAAGGACTGGCATTTGCTTTACTCGGGCTAGCAAGGTAAGCAGCTTATATGAGAAACTGCTGTCATTGAAACAGCTAACCTTTGTGGATTTACTGTTGCTCAGTAAATTCCAGAATCATAGGAAGGCACAAATGTGTCTCTTTATGTTTCTGGCACACACATTCACAACTTTCCTTCCTTCATATTTTCTTTCTTGAGCCAGGCTTGAAGCTAGCCTTGACACTGTTGGTCAACTAAGAACCACCCATATTCTGGAACCAGGCTCCTTCTCACCATCATCAGTGGCCAGTGGGAACACATCTCTAGCATCTCCACCTTTGCCAGATTTTCCCATGCACATGTTCCATGCCCCAATAGAAAGCCTTCCATCGTGACTTGGTCTGCTGAAGTCTTCATCTGGCTTGGAAACAGGCATTTTGCCTCCCTCTCTCCCCATAAATCTCTGTGTGAGGTCTGCTGTGTGGTGTGATTTTTATGTCATTCCTTGGCCTCTGAGTGCCAAGATACTCTTTTTCTCAGACACTATGGGTATTTTCAGCCAAACAATACTTACACACATGGATGTTTTTTGTGTGGTGTAAGACTGGGTAGTATCCCTGGCTTTTGAGAATCATATGCCATAAGCACCCACACTGCAGTGCTCACCATCAAAATGGTCACTACTTTGAAAAGTCCCTTTGCTACAGTAACCTCAGACTACTATGGAACACAACCCCTCTCCCCCACCCATGTGTCTTTCACTGGCCACATTAGAAATACAAACGTCAGCTCAGCCATTCCTTGACATTTAAATTACCATTTAAAATGTTGAAGGTTTTTGTGCTTTGTTCTAAATTTCATCTTTAGGCCTGGGCAGAGACATAGCATTCCAAGTTCCCCAAAAGTAGATGGGAGGGGTTATTATTCGTTTAAATAGATGACTTGCTTTACTCCTCCAAAGCTTCTTGTCAGTGCAGGCGCTGGCAGCTGCAACTGTGACTTCCGCCAGGCATTGCTCTTTCTCTGAAACCCCCTTTACTGTGTGGTTACTTCTTAGCTTCCATTGCAAACCTTTCTGCTTACCTCACCCTGGCTGATGAACTTACACCTTGCCTGCCATTTGTTCTTCTCTGAAATCCTAACAAAACTGAACTAGCAGTAAAGGATTAAGAAACTAAGAGCCTCCCTCCGTTGGACTGAGAATGTCTGTGAACAATTCTGATCCGCTCAACGTACTAACCACACTGGTGCTCACCACTTTGGGGCTGCAGAACTGGACTGTAGCTGCAATCCTCTATCCCATAGGTTCCCCTTTTCTGCCCTATAGAACCCCAATCCTCATGTGAGCACCGTCTCCACTTCCTCTGAGAAACCAGTATCCTTCGATGGTTCTGATTAAAGAGCAGTTCTGATTCTGGAGAGGCTGGTCTGTGCCTAGCTCACAGGCACTTTCTTTTGGATCCATTTCTAAATCCTTTTATTAACAAGACTAAGAACCCCAAAGGGGGACCTCAGTTTCCCCAGTTACACTCTGGAGCGTCAAACCACTCCATTTGGGTATCTCTGTCTCACACAGCCTCATCTGCGCGATCCCCACCACCCTGCCACCCTTTTCATCCTCACTGGCCTCCAGGGACCACCCTGACTCCCGCACGCCCCTCTTCTCCCTGCACTGAGCCTCCAGCAGGAGCATCTTCTTGCTTGAATGCTGTGCTCCCTTTTACCTGTCTTTTGTCTATCTCCAGTAGCTCCTCTTCTAACACGCTATCCCTCAGCATGGTTTGCTCCATAGCTCTAAACTACACTTAGTTAGCTTTATAATCTCTTGGTTTACTTTATTTCTGTTTACCTTGTCTAAATATAAATTCCACAAGGGCAGATATTTAAACACTTTGTGTAGCACTGTCTTCCTAATTTCTAAAGCTGTGCCTATTGGTATTTTCTGTGGATACTCAATAAATACATATTGAGGATGAATGAGTATGGATTCTGGTAGTCGTTCTCTTAAAAATACGATAAGCAATTTGAGGTTGCTATTTCTCTCATTTTATTATAGCACAATATCTCAAATTGAAAAGGATTTAAAAAATCTTCAGATAACACAATCATTTTGCAGATAAGAAATGTGAGACCTGGCGAAGCTAAGTAGACTGCCAAAAGCGATAGTCTTAGACTGTGAAAATCGAGCTTTTAAAGTTGAAACGGTAAAACACAAGTCCTTCTTTGTAGGCATTATCCATAGCAACACAACCTTCATACAGTTTAGAAAATTTTGAGATGGACCCAAGTACAGTCACTGGGAATAAATACTGCAGCTATGGAGGAAAGTTAACGCAGGGTCCTAAACCTGTGGGTAGGAAATGTCAGGAAGTGGGATGGTTAGCGCTGACTGCCTGACGGAATCTAGTCACCTGGTTAGCTTCTGCGCATGCCCATGCCAGTGAGGCAAGATCTCCGCTGCTTTCACTGATGTGGGAAGACGAGTCTTAAAGGTGGGTGGGAGCATTTCCTACCTAAGGAACTTTGAGCTGTATATAAAATGGACAGAGGGAGCAGAGCACATGGAAGCAAGCAGTCATGGTCCCTTTCTAACTGCAGTCCTGAGCGGCTGCTTTAAGCTCCTGCTGCCTTCACGTCCCTGACACGCCACACGCCACACTATA
>CM053755.1:2357671-2385859 GCA_028658305.1 Pachyuromys duprasi
GAGGGCTGGAAGTAATAATAAATATAGGGGAAGTTAGTAAGACTTGGGGAGAACAAGAGCTCCACAAAGATCAAACTGAGCAGGGCACAAGGGTCTTATATGGGACAGTTTCTCCAACCAGGGACCATGTATGGATATGGCCTAGAACCCCTGCTCAGATGTTGCCCATGATAACTCATTGGTGAACTGAAGACCCTAGAAAGGGAAACAGGGACTGTTTCCATCTTGGGCTTGATGGCTGACTCTTCGACCCTCCCCCATACATGCCAGGGAGTAACAGCCTGGATAGATCCCGGGGGGAGAACATTGCAGCCAGCCCGGAGGAGACAAGATGATCTGGGGTCAGATAGAAGGGGAGGAGATCCTCCCCTGTTGGTGGACTTGGAGGGGGCGGGGAGGAGATGAGGGAGGGTTGGGGAGGGTGGGAGGGAGTGAGGGAGCGGGCTACGCCTGGGATGCAAAAAACCTAACCTGTGTTTGATATAAAAATAAATAAATTTATTTTAAAAAATTTAATTTATTTTTAATTCATTCTTTGAGAATCTTATACAGTATAGTTTTATCATATTCTTTCTTATCCTGCAATTCCTTCTAGGTCCTTTCCTCATCCTATCCTTCCAACTTTATATTCTTTCTCTCTCTTAGAAAAAGGCAAAAGCACAACCAACAGAAGAAAAAGGAAAATGACACTAGAAAAGTTGGGGCCCGGTTTGTGTTGGCTGACTCCTTCTGAGCGTGGGACCCGTCCTGCTGAGTGGTCAACATCGGAAGAACACTGGCCCTCGCTCTCCCAGCAGCTGTAATCTGTGAGGACCTCCTTGGCTAGGGTGGGACTTTGTGTCCCCTTCCCCTTCTCTGATGTATCCTAAAATATATGCATTGATAAAAGAATGTAAGTGAAGTCATACTAGGAGAGACACTATCCCAACTAGGATCATATGCTACCAAATAAACCCCCAATACCACAAATGAGTCATAGCTCTTTGAGTCATTGGTCAAAGGTGTCTCACAAAACCCCTTTTGTCAGAGTATTTTATTGCTTTTGTCTGAGTATTTTATTATATCAATAGGAGGAAGAAATAAGACCAGAAGTACCATAGCAGAAACTATGTGTATGTGATACAGATACATGCATGTGTGTATACTTGTGTGTGTACGTGTGTGTGGGTGTGCAGGCCACACATAGTTTGCATATATTTATTCTCATTCCATAGACTGTCTTTTCACTATGATTGTTCCATTTATTATTTGGTCTGATGTGCTCCACCTGTATATTTCTGGTTTTAAAGACTGAGATTTTAGCATCATGCCCATATCACTAGCAAAACCAGTGGCACGAGACTTTTCTCGTCCTTCGTCTTAGTTTTCTTCTCTTCTAGGAGCTTGGGGACTGCAAGTAAGACTTTACAGTCCTTTGAGTTGGTTACTATGCATGGTACGAGATAAGGGTCAGAATTCATTCTTTCATTTTTGGCATGAACATACCCTGATTTTCCTATGACCATGTTTTGAAGAAACTATTCTTTCCTGACTGTCTATTCTGAGCAATCTTCTCAAAAGACAGGTTTTTTGTTTTTCTTTTCTTAAAGTATGATTTTCATTTGACCCAGATGATTTTCTTCTGTTCTTATGAGGCCGGCATTTTACATGAATTTTGGTGGAGGTTTTAGGTCAGAACTAGCAGGTCTAAATCCTGATGAGAATGTAAAGTCTTTCCAGTCTTCCCAAGATCAATTCCTGACCGACCACCTGGCTATGGATGGCATTGCTCACTCAATAATGCAACTCGAAATAGAGCTTGGGAAGTAGCAAGTGTTGGAGACACTTGTTTCAGACATGTCTGTTTTCTTTCTACATGAATAATCATTGGCATTTGCAACTATATTGTTCTGCATGATGAACTTCCTAATGGCCTGTCCTTGGGGATAAATAGGGCACAGTTTATACAACACAGTAAGTGAACATGACCGAGGCCCTTTTGATGTGACAATTGTTTCCTCTCGTTTTGGTCATCTTGGAGCCAAACCCCAAAAGAGTCAAAGGATATTTGTATGCATGGATTTGTCTACAGGGTGTGTTATTTTCAGTTCAGACCCTATACATCTCCTATCATATCCATACCATACTCCTTTTATTATTGCAGTTTGATTCTTACTAGATACAACATTACCATCTGTTAACAGTGTGCTATATATCAGTTACCAACGAAGGCAAATTCATCTGTAAACCTCTAACACATGTGTGGTTAAACAGTTTTTGGTCACAGAGAGTGAATCCAAGAGAGGCCTGTGTTCCCTCTGAAGCACCAGAAACACACAATTACCATAATCTTCAACTCCTCTGAGTGGATGGCTCTCCCATTCTAACCAAAGCAGTCCTATTTCAGCCTTATCAAAAACCATTCCACTTAGATAATAAATGCTTATAATTATATTCTCTCCACGATTGCAAACTACCATGTTGATTGGATGAACCAGGCTTGCCATGGAAACCTCTACATTCACTAAAACCCTATATTGCCAATTACTGCCTCACTCCACCATGTTATTCATTTAGAAACATGCCTTGTAGTTATGTGCCTATACCATTAGGCTTTCTCTGCTACAAAGGATTAACCTGACTTTAATGCATGAAAGGTAACAAGTTTGGGGACCTGACAGTTCTCGAATGAGCACATGACTCTAACCACATAATGTTATCCATCTCTGCATCACTGAGGATGGCCTAGGGACTAACAGAGTAAGACGCCCAGATTAGAAAAGTTCAATGTCGTCCTTATAATTAAAATAACATTTATTCAAACCGTCCTAGTGAAAAAGGATAAATCAACCCCCACCCCCTTAAAGTGCAATAAGCTTTGTAACTGTAACGGGAGGTTGTTTCTAGTCTTTGGGAGCATGTGGAGACTTCAGTTGCCTTTGTTGACACTGGAACAAAGGATAAACATGCATCAGAAAGGAAAGAGGATTAGGCCATTTCAAGTGGAGAAAAGGCATATTCAAAGTCAAACAAATTATCTTATTTACACAATTCATGCTGATAATTGTCATTTTTTTAATTTGGCAAAGGACTACACTAAAATACATTCACACAAAGCTTCATAAAATATTATAAAGCGTGCAATGTATAATTCTTTCCAATCTTTAAGAAGACATTTTCTTTGATTGTGAAATTCCTGAGCTGAAGTCCTGACAAGTCTTTATTTTACAGAGCACATCTGTATATTCAGGTTACAAACCATACTTTTAATTTCCTAACACTAGAGCAAACTTTAAAGGTATTTGAACAAAAATCTGGAGAGATTCTCTTTATGCATTTTTCTCAGGCTTTTCCAGTTGTCTTATCCCATTTGACAGCCACTTAAGAAAACAAACCCATTCTAATTTAGTCTTTCTAAATATTTGATTTGTTTTTCCCCTTAATTGAATTTCATCAAGGTGTGTAAAGTGTAATTAAATTAGATGGTATGATAAAAGCACACCTAGTATAAACATGTCTGGAATAATCACAACTGACTTTTTCAAGCATGAATTTTAACTGTTAAGAACCAAAGTACTATGAGGGAGTGACCTTTTAGCAGTGAGTATTCAAGGCCATGAACCTCAAACGAATGTTTTACAAAAGTAGCAAACGGGTTATATAAAAGTAGTTTACATGATGGTCATATTCAGCCTTCATGAAAACTAAGCTAAGATTGAAAGAAGAACTGAAGTGCATGGTGAACTAGGTTACACAATTAGGGAGCTTAACAAAAAGTCCCCAAGAGTGGAGCTTCAAAAAACAGAAGTTGGTTCCATACATTTGCGTGCAAATGTCTTGATATCATTTTTTTCCCTAACAGCTGAGTAATACTCCATTGTGTAAATATACCACATTTTCCTTATCCATTCTTCAGTTAAGGGACACCTAGGTTGTTTCCAATTTCTGGCTCTCACATAGTTGAAGCTGCTGTGAACATAGCTGAACAAGTGTCCTTATGGTACGGTGGAGCATTCCTTGGGTATACAGCCAAGAGTGCTATACCTGGATCTTGAGGTAAATCAAGTGCCAATTTTTTTGAGAAACCGCCATATTGATCTCCATGGCAGCTGTATGGATTACAGTCCCACCAGCAATGGAGGAGTGACCCACTCACACCACATCCCCGCCATCGTGACCTATCGCTGATCTTGGCTGTTCTGACAGGCATAAGATGCAATCTCAAAGTAGTTTTGATTTGCACTGCCCTGCTTGCTAAGGATGTTGGACATTTTTTAAAGTGTTTCTCAGCCATTTCAATTCATCCAGTGAGAATTCTTTGTTTAGGTCAGTACTCCATTTTTAATTGGAGTGTTTGTTTTGATGTTATCTAGTTTCTTCAGTTCTTTATATATTTTGGATACTGGCCCTCTGTCAGATGTGGAGTTGGTGAAAATCTTTTTCCATTCTATAGGCTGACATTTTGCCCTATTGATGGTGTCCTTTGCCTTACAGATGTCTTTCAGTTTTATGAAATCCCATTAATTAATTATTAATCTTAGTGCCTGTGCTATTGGCCTTCTGTTCAGAAAGTCATCTCCTGTGCTGATACGTTTAGGCTGTTCCCTAGTTTCTATTCTGTGATGTTCAGTGTGTCTGGTTTTATGTTGAGGTCTTTGATCCACTTGACTTGGGTTTTGTGCAGAGTAGTAAATATGGATCTATTTGCATTGTTCTACATGCAGACCTCCAGGTAGGCAAGGCAACCCAGACCCAGAAAGACAAACATGATATGTACTCATACATGTATATTAGCTGTTAAGTAAAGTAATAATTACACTACAATCCAAAGATCCAGAAAAGTTAAGGAAAGAGGAAAGGTCCATGGTGGGTGCAAGCATCTCTCTGGGGGAAAATAGCATAGATTTTGTGGGTGGGTTGAGGGCAAATGGGATGGGAACAGTAGGGATCAGGTTGTGGAGGGAGTGGATATAGGGGTAAAGAACTGGAAAAGGTGGTCATGTAGGGGTGATGTGTAAACCTAGTGCAGTAGTTCCTCCTGGAACTTGTGAGGATAACCCTGGAGAGGATGCTACCAACAGAGGATATGGAGCCTGAACCGGCCCGAGACTGGGACACCATCCCAGCAACAAAATCGTGGACCCACAACCTCTCCTGCCTCGCAGATGTCTTAGTGCAGTGGCTGTCAGGGCTTGTGGGAGTGGCTAGCCATGACTAGTCTAACTTGAAGGTCATGCTACAGGTGGGAGGCCAAGCTAGACACGGCCTAGATGGCCAGTGTCCGGAAGATGGAGCCCAGAGACCTAGGGTAGAGCCAAACACACTGGCAAAGAAGAGTCAATAAAATGATCTTTAATAATATTCTGATAAACTCATAGATTGGTGCCTCACCCAGCAGTCATCAGAAAGGCTTCATTTACAACTGACAGGAGCAAATGCAGAGGTCCAGAAAACCATCCAGTGGAGCTCAGGGAAACCGGCTTAAGATGGGACGGAAGGATTGCAGGAGCCAGAGTGTCAAGGACAGCAGAATGTGGTCCACAGAATCAACTAAGCAGGGCTCACAGAGACTGAGGAAGCAGCCCCAGAGACTGCCTGGGTCTGTGCTAGGTCCTGTGCACACATGCCATGGTTGTTCAGCTTAGGGTTTTTGTGGGATCCCTAACAACAGGCGTGGGGCCTGTCTCTGACTCCTCTGCCTGCTTGTAGGACCCTTTGCTTCCTGAGGGGTTGCAACTAGTCTTAGTAACTTATGCTGTGTTTGGCTGTCATCACTAAAGAAGCCTGCTGTTTCTGAAGGAAAGCGGATGTGGGGAAGAGAGGAGGTGGGGGCTACAGGGACAGGAAGGGGAGGCTGCATCACAGTGTACTATAAGAAAGAGTCTTTTTTTTTTTAAATGGAAGGCAAAGGGGCTACCTGGCATTTCACCTGCATTTGGGACCTTCCCATTTTAGTGTCCCGAGTACCTGACAGAAACTCAACTTAAGGCAGGTGTTAGTGAGACTTCAGCCTGTCTTGGTGGGGAAGGCAAGATGGGGTAGCTCTTCAACAGTGAGAAGCTCTGAGGCAATGGGAGAGGTTACCTCACTTCACAGAGGCCAGGGGCCATGGCCTGGGGGTGGGACACCCACCAAGGTTATTAGTGCTGACCTGGATCACCACATCAGGTAGGCCCGGGGAAGGCCAGGTCAGGCAGAACTGGCAGCAAGTGCTGCTTGATCTGTGGGGCTTGGGAGTGAGGGGAGGAGCTGAGGGCATTTTCTAGCAGATCCTTCCTTCTGTGCAGCTGCCCCTCAGGCGCCACGGAGCTGTTGGGCTGTGGCTGAAGTCAGGACAGCAGGGAGAAAGTTACAGCTCATATTTCTAAGAGATTCATAAAATCAGCTACCGGGGGAGGGGGCTTATCTTTATTATCTGTATCCCTGGACCCAGCAGCCTCAGCATCCAGAATAAACTCACCCCTTTCTTGTTAAGCTATCAAACTGCTCTTTTTCCCTCAAACTTATTTATAGTTTGGTATCACTGGACCATGCAAGTATTCTTTGAAGATCCGGGCATGAGAAACCACGTGAAGCAATTCTTTGAACATCTTTCCTTTACTATGAACTCGCCTGATAACTGATTTAGTGCTCACTCTACTGAGAAAACTCCAACAACGTCAACTAGTAAAATCATTACATTCCCGCTATTGAAACATGAAAGACTTTGAGGCTATTTTCAGACTTTTTTTCTGTGTAATTTTTTTCTGGAAGTAGGTATACACTGATGCTAAAAATGTACTTCAAGTGTTCAGAAACCACACAGTGTGAGAAAGGGAATGAGCTGCTAGAGAACAGCCAAATTCCACCGAGTAAAAGACAAAAGTTAAGTTTTTACCACACAAATAATTATAGTCACATGATTTCTTGGTCTCAGGAGCCTTAATATAGGCTTAGTTCTTTTCAGGACAAAGATAGCACATTACAGAATAAGGCAGAGAGTGAAATAGGTGAATCCAAAGGTAAACTTCATTTCACTTCGGGGAATAAACACACATTGAGTTCCCTGTAGGTGCCAGATACCTAGGACACACAATGAGAGAAAATAGGAGGTCAACCATGTTTAAGAACATCCAACTTAGTGGAGGAGGTGAGCTTTACCAACAAATCAATGTAAAATATATTATAACTGTGCTAAGGACTGTGAAAAAAAAGTACCTACAGCTGCAAATTATAATTCTATGTGTGCTTGTTCATGTGTGTGTGTGTGTGTGTGTAGACCACTGTGGTGTATACCCCTGTGGTCACCAATGATGAACAGCAAATGTTCTTTATTACTTACAACCTTGTTTTGGAGATAGTTTCTTATTGAACACGAGACTCACCATTTAGGCTACTTCCACTGGCCAGTGAGCACCCAGAATCCACCTGCCTGGGCCCCACCATGCTGGGGATACAGATATGCACCATGATCTGGGATTTACGGGGGAGGAGAGCTCTAGAGAGCCTAAGGCAGGTCCTCATGTCTGTGCAGTGAGCACGTCACCTACAGAGCATCTCCCAGACTTGCACAGATCATAATGTGTTTACTTCCTCCTCCCTGTCTGTGTCCTCCCCCTTCGCCTCTTTTCCCCTGTTTCATCCTCCTCTTCCTCCTTCTGTCTTCTTACTCCTGCCCACTGTCGTTTGTTTGGTTGGTTTTTTGTTTTGTTTTGAGATGAGGTCCCATCCTGTAAACCAGGCTAGCCTGCCACTTGGAATGTTCTCACCAGTACCTCGTGATGTAGAGAATATAGGTGTGCCCCACCACATACAGCTCACAAATTATTCAAATAAAGGGAATATAATATAGTCATGGAATGTGATAAAAAATAGAGAATGAAGGAGTATTTCAGTAACATTGGAGGTGTAAGCCAAAGTCCAATGTCTAGAGGAAACCCAGGGCATGTGAGGACCTGAAAGGTGGTCAGAGAGGCAGCAAGGGTTGAGAGTGGAAAGAAACAAGCCAAATGGAAACAAAAGACACAAGGCTGACATGATCTCACAGCTTTATTTATTAAGCTGATGCTACATGAAGAAGTTTAGTCAAGATAGATGAATTAATTCTTTTGTTGGCCACAAGAGACACACATTCACTGTACACCAAAATTCAGTTACTGACAGCACTAAAGGAAGTTCCTTATGAGACAAGGCTGTGTGCCTGGGACAGAGAAATTGAGTTACATGATATTCGCCAAAAGGAACCTGAGAAACCTCCAAATGCATGGAAGCTGAAGAGCACTGCACTCAAATCGCCTGCTTCCATTGCTCAGGAAACACCAGATTGTGTAAGGCCAGTTTTCTAGGAGGAAACATCAACTCCTGAATGTTTCTGAATGTGATACAGTTAGGAGAGCAGATATGCAGAGCCCTGAACCACCAGAGTGAAAGGTTGGCTTCTCCACTCTTGACAGCTGAGAGTAATTGGGAGCTAGGATATAGCCAAGTAACTTACTGAGAACCGTATTTCAACAATATTACTTACATGGCTCTTGAAATTATCCACTTAGTCAACAAAAACTCATTTGATTCCTACAATGCCCCATAAGTACAGTACCAAATGTGAAGGATGTAAGGCAACACCCATTAATGTAATCGTTGAAATCTGAGGATAGCTACACACAAAATCACATAAAAGAGATGGGAGAGAGAGAGGATAAAAAAATGGCCTCAGATTAATCATGGAGTTAAAAGAGATTCATTAAAGCTGACCACAGTTTAAAGTCCTCAAGGAGCTGACCACTGGTGCCAAGGAGAAGTAGGTCATGTCTGTGAAAACGATGACATATCTTTGAAATTTTGAGTTTGAATTCAAAAGTGTTTTTGTTAAGCAGATGGAGATCACTGGCAGAGTTCATTAAAAGAGACTTCATAACTTTTTTCTCAGTATTCTTAGTTGACAATGCATAGTTCTCAGACTTTGGTCATTGAGACACATAATATTAGGCCTACTCATTGGGAATGAAGCATGCTTCTAGAGAAAATTTGGTATTAATAATCTATCTTCATGTTCATGTTAATGAGATTTAACATAAAAGGTGCTTCATGACAAGATATGAAATATGTAAAAAGCCAAAATATTCAGAGGAGTAAACCATCTTAATTCATTCTTAAATATATTTAAAGTGTTAGCATGTGTTTTTAAATACACATGATATTATACATATTACTCTGTACATAGACACAAAAAGGTATATTTTGATATACACACAACATGTATATTGAATTTTTCCCTATAGAGCTATTGATTAACTTTTCCAGAATCCCACAGTAAAGTCAGCTAAAAATTTTTAAGACACTCTAAGCAAACCATTAATAACTCCATATATAAATTTAAAAGTATTTTAATTACTTTAATCCTGTTTAAGGCAACCCAAGGAACAGATATTTATTAACAATTAGAAATTAAAATTTAGATGTATAGACAACTTCACACAAGTAAATCACTCAGGAAGGGCATGTTTTCCTACAACTTTTACCCTAAGCTGTCTTGCATGGTAAAGAATTTAAATCTGAAAGAAATTATAAAAATGCACAAATTCAAATTCAGCTGTAAACATGGAAATAAAAATATGTTATAAAATGTAAATCAAAACACATTAATTTATGTTAAAATTCCCTTTCCCTCCTAGGGTTTTTAAGTACTCAGTAAACTTTATTTAGCAGTCATGCTTTAATTTCAATTATGTGAAAATTATTCAGACTTCAAGGACATAGAAACAAAACAGGGAATAAATGACACATCCCGGTTTAAACAGTACAGCAGACACTGAGAAAATATAGGAATTCAAACTTGTATTAGTGCTAAGGGTTCTAATAAAGTTGGCCACAAGTGTTTGAAAGGGCAGTTTTCAGAACTCCAGAGGTCAGATACTAAACTGAGGCCACCAAACAACTGTAAAGAATTTTACTTTTGTATCTTAATAGCAATGTCCCTAGTCTCTTTTTCTGGCAATATAAACAAACATTTTTTTTCTTAGCTTTTTCAGTATTCATCAAGTCAGGAAGAAAGATCTTGGTCTGTACTATCAGCCCTTCACTTTCTACTCAACAATTCCTGGAAAATGTGTACTCATCAGGCATTTGAAAGGATAGTAAATATGTACCAAAGAAATTTCCTCATGGAAATCACAGTAAATGTGTTGCAAGATTTCTTTTCTTGGAACATGAAAGGAGTTCCTAGAGTACACACAGGAGTTTCTATAGTACACCCACCGCTAAAAATATGGGTCATCACCCACCTTCCACAGGCAGCCAGCCAGCTAGCCTTCACTAGTATTCCTTCTGGAACACAGTGAAAATGCCAAAGAAAACAACAAACAAACCAGAGACAAAAATTTCTCACACGCTGAAACTGAAAGAGGGTTGAGTCATCTATCTCCCTCCTACTGTTTGTCAACAGGCAATTTGTCTATACCCACACGACTCTGAAAGCCTAGCAAACGGGGGACGCTAGCCAGCACAGACCACTGCACAGCTACTGCATGGTACGTGAAGGGAAGGATCCCTGCAGCACCATCGGTGGCCACAAAAGCATTTCAACATGTGTTCAATAGTAAATGACTCTGAAATTATGATACCTTCAAAATGCTGAGAAGAGGTTCCAAATGATGAGGTGTGTTTGCAAGTTTATCATTCTTGAAATGGTTCTCAGGCAGAAAATAAGCCAAAGAAAATCGAAGCCATGTATTTTAACTAATAATAACACACACACACACACACACAAGCATTTCAAAGTGCAGAAATTTTTCAGAGGAAAAAAATTATAGAAGTTTGCTGCATGGTGGTGACACACATCTTTAATGCCAGTGCCCAGGAGGCAAAGACAGGCAGATCTCTGTGAGTTCCAGCCCAGCCTGTCTACAGCGTGAGTTTCAGGTTAGTGAGGACTAAACAGAGAAACCTTGTCTCAAAAAAAAAAAAAAAGGAAGAAGAAGTTCTCCAAAACATGTATGGAATCGTGAAACTTAGGAAGGTGAAGGCAGGATGGTCAGAAAGACATCCTCAATTACATAGTCAGTTCCAGGCTAGCCAGAGATACATGAGAACTGCCTCAAAAATAATAAATAAACAAACAAGAAGAGTATATAGTAGTCATTGTACCAGTGCTGAGGAACTGAAGAAAATGGCAAAAATCATAGGTGTTCATATGCATTATGTATGTTTGTATGTATATGTATCAGTTATTTATACTGGCTATAAGCTAGATAATTCTGGAGACCTGATGTCCAGCATGGTGACTGTGGTTACTCGTTCAATATGAAGCTGCAGTGTAGCCCAGTAGTAAAGCACATGCTTCTGTCAAATCAACACGTTTTAGAAAATTAGATTTTAGTGCCAAAACCTTCTCCACTCATGGAACTGCAAAGGACAATGTGTGCTGAGTAGTTGGCTTGTGGAAAGCAGTACCCAGGGTAGACATGCAGTAATATTTTGAATGCATGCGTTTTATTTGTTAATTGGACCTTTTTAGTGAGATGAAAAGCTATGCTACAGAAGAGTGGGAAAGAAAGAAAAGCACAGCTCTGAAAAGGATTTAGAAATGCTTTAAGGATGAAAATTTAATAATACATTGGAGGCTAGATTATTTATGAAAACCATGCTTCTCCAACATCTCATCTGAATACCTGAAGAGAGAACTAGAGAGCTTAGTGAGGAATCTCCTAGTTGATACGGGTTAATTGTTTAACACAGCCAACACTTAAGTTTTCAAACTAAAAAAAAAGTTTATTAAAAATCTAATGCCATATCTGAACAGCTGTAGTATTCTGCTACCCTGAAGGGGCTGTGCCATTTCCATAGGCTAATTTATAGAAGAAATAAAGAACTACCAAAAGTAGAATCAAAATCATTTCTTTTGTTGCATGATTTAGTCATACTAAAATTGTGGCATCCTGTCAGGACATTGACAGATAACTTCGCTCCTGATGCCATAAGGTGTCTCTGTCTAAATGCCTGTGCCTTGGTTAAGAAGTTCCCTGTCATATTTTACGAGACGGTTTCTCCAACCAAGGACCAGGTATGGATATAACCTAGAACCCCTGCTCAGATGTGGCCCATGGTAGCTCAGTATCCAACTGGAGACCCTAGTAAGGGGAACAGGGACTGTTTCTATCATGAACTCTATGGCTGGCTCTTTGACCCTCCCCCACACACGCCCGGGAGTAACAGCCTAGCTAGATCCCAGAAGAGGACATTGCAGCTAGCCCTGAAGAGACAAGATAAACTAGGGTAGGATGGAAGGGGAGGAGGTCCTCCCCCATCAGTGGACTTGGAGGGGGGCAGGGAGGAGATGAGGGAGGGATGGGGAGAGTGGGAGGGAATGAGGGAGGGGGCTACACCTGGGATACAAAGTACCTAACCTGTGATTAATATAAAAATAAATAAATTACATTTTAAAAAGTTCCCTGTCTTAGAAATGGTGATTCTTGGAGGAAGGATCATACCGCATTCTCCACTTTTTCTATCCCAAAACATACACAGAAAATGCAACTGGTGCAGCTATATCTTTCAAGTCCTTTGCGCTTGACAGAATGGATAAGCCACTCTACCACTAAAGAAAGGAACTAGCACATCACAGGACTGAAATTTACAACAGTATTAAAATTTATCCTTGATGGTACAGCAAGAAATCAAAAAGTCTGTTATCAAATGGGATTAAGCCAAAATCCCTGCCCTTGCCCTTTCCCTCCTGACGTCACAATATATGTACAGAGGGCTGTAGGAAAGCTAAGTTACTGTTTCAGAAAGTGTCCCTGCTTTTCTATTACTATCAAAGTAATAATGTCATATTTGTAGACCACCACTGAAATTTACTGTGTGTGAGGTTATCATAAAGCAAAATGCCAATCAGTGATTTTGCATTTACAAAATATAATGGTAACACTAATAATTCTTGAAAAATAAATTTCCTATTGATTCAATTATCATAAAATAATTAGCACAAAATATTTACACCTTGACAAGGTTGAATAGTGGCCCACCAAAACATTAGGCTATACTTTAAACCCCAGAACCTATAAAATTGATATGACTCAGAAAGAGGGATTTTATAGAAATAACTACTCTGACTGCTCTGGATTATGTGGGGTAACCCTAATTCTAATGCCAAAGCTCAGTTTGAAAAGAGATGCAGGGTGTAGAGGGCAATATGAAAGAGGAGAATGCCAAGGAAAGGAGCCTGGGTTTGCACATGCACACTTCAGATTTCTGGCCTGCAGAACTACACGGAACACATTTCTGCTATTTCAGAGTGTCAAAGCTGTTTCATTTATTATGACAACCCTGGGAGAAAAGGCTCCTTCCTTTCAATCAAAGGTGTTAACCGTGACGGGAACCACACTCACTGCATGCTACCTCCATGTCAGAATGTTGCTATGTTTCAGCCTTCTCCTTTTTAATCTTTCTACTGCTCTAATGAAAACGACTTTATTGTGAACTCTTAACCCGAATGAAGAAACTGAAAGCTAGGATCCAATCTTCAATCCACCTAAATTTATTCGAGGATCCTCCATGAAAAACAGGAAAGAATGGAAAACAGAAACAAAGTAAATCTTTCCTTGCTTGGATGTTCAACTAAGTCTATGGAAGGAGACAGACTCGGAGAGAAGCAGGATATCTTCTAGTATATAAAAATCTCCCAAATTTCTTTTTTAAGATTTTTTTTATTTATTCATTTATGTATTTATTTATTATGTATACAATGTTCACCTGTATACAGTATATACACCTGCATGTCAGAAGAGGGAACCAGATCTCTTCACAGATAGTTGTGAGCCACTATGTGGGTGCTGGGAATTGAACTCAGGATCTCTGGAAGAGTAGCCAGGACTCTTAACCTCTGAGCTATCTCTCCAGGCCCCTCTCCCAAATTTCTAAGCCATGCTAAAATGTTGTCTGTTCAAAAACAAATTTGGAAAATAAAGCATAAGCTGCAAGGTTAAGTTTAAAATCCCCCCAAACAATACATTAATAAAATTTATGGCAAAAATAATAATTTTGAGTATAAATCTAAATTTATATTAGACATAAAGAATATATCAATAAATTATTATGTGAATACTAACATGAGATCCATTGAGTTAGCCCGTTGCTACAAAATGCCCTGACTACTTTCTGTTCCCTCAGAACATTTCCTGACAGAAGACTAAAAGTCACAAAGGCAACCAAGGCTCCTGAGGCCAGTACATTTTTTCCTTTGTTGCAGCCACTGAAGGCTTGATAATGTAGATTAGGGCAGTATGGATGACACACACCTCAAAATATAGATTATAAAATCATCACCGAGGGAGTTAAAAATGCTTATTCAGCTGATACTTCAGAACATGTAGTTTATCTGTCTTGGGAATTTGCATTCAAACTTAAGAGTTAAAGGGAAGGCAGTAGGGAGGGGCTACAGCTCTGATACAAAGTGAATAAATGCAATTAATAAAAAAATAAATACATTTTAAAAACAAGGAAATACTGAGCACTTCTGATAATTATTTCTGAACTTACAAATCCAAATTTTAGTGCTTTCCACTCTAGTACCCTTAATATAACTTACATCATCACAGGAAGGTGATCCACTGATAGAAAACTTTCCCTGTAAACCAGCCTTCTTTAAAAGTAGAATAGAAGAGTAGTCCTGTTTATTATTATTATTAACATTTTATCAATCTTTACAACTCCTCAAGATGCCAACAGAAGTTGGTGGTTCATGTGTTCCAGAGACATACAAAAACCCCAAAAGATAAATGAGTATCTTAAACAACAATGAAATCTAGATCAAATTCAATAACCTTCAAACAGCAGCAGCTACTGTATACACTAAACACACCAAGCCCAAATGAGATGTTTTGATGTGGTTCAAGGCAATTTAGCGCCTTTTGTAGAGCGCCTGTTTCCATACAGTGACGTCTTCATGACTCTCCACTAGCAGTATGATTTCTTTTAGGCATATATATTTTATCTCTATCTATCCATCCATCTATCCATCCATCTATCTATCTATCCATCCATCTAGCTATCCATTTATCCATCTATCTATCTCTCTATCAATCTACCCACCTACCTACCTACCTATTAGTTTTTTGTTTTTTTGGAGATGGAGTTTCTCTGAATAACAGGCCTGGCTGTCCTGGAACTCGCTTTGTAGACAAGGCTGGCCTAGGAATCACGGAGATCCACTCATCTCTACCTCCAAAGCATTGAGATTAAAGAAGTGCACCACCATGCCTGGCTTTTAAGCATAACTTTTAACTAGTGCTTTTGATTTGTCTTATGAGTTACTAAAATGAGTGGGAAGTCACAAAACCATTGAATGTATAAAACTGTAATTAAGATACATCTAAGTAATGTACCCCTACAAATAACCAGGATCTTATATTCGACAGGGTCACTAGAAGCTGGAGCCCACAGAGTCAGCAAATGTGCTGACCACACCCCTTCGGAGGCTGTGGCCACTGAGACGCTACTTGTGCTCTGGATCATTTATGTTTCTTTCTAGAGAGCAGTGAGGACATGGTTTCAAGTATCTAGAGGCAGCAAAGGGCCACACCGAAGTGTGTTTCCCATGGTTTCCTTCACTTGCATTCTGGAACAGACATTGAGACAATGGTGCTCTTATGTAGGAAACGCTTCACAATGAGCACAGGATCTTCTATGGTCAGTCCGCTGACTCCTTGAAAAGTTAATTCCAAGAGCACCCACCTGTTCTCTTACCTAGCGCAAAGCAGCAGAGAAGACAGAGAAAAGCTGGCGTTTGACCTGTGAATCTATGCTGCTTAGGTAGGCGTCAGAGTGGAATGTGCTTGATTCTGCAATGGGCGGCTATGAGCCACCAGATACCTGGGAAGGACAGCACCACCGTTTAGTTCTGGAGAAAAGTAGCACAGATATCGTTGAGACAAAAAGGTTACTGAAAAGAACACAATATCTGAAAGAATGGGCTTTTCCTCTTTCAATGTCCCCTTTATCATGTTCGATATTACAAGATAAGGATAAATATGTGTGTCTTAATGCTGGGACCTGGTCTTGAGGGCTCTATATTTTTAAATGCTGTTTTTATATTTAATACTCTTCCTTTAGCTTCTAGATCTTATTAAGCTTAAAGGCTTTACAAAAGCAAAAGCCAGCATGGGCTGCACCGCACTCTCTGCTGTCGTTCTCACACTGTTCCTCTCTCTCTCACTGTCTAGTAAGACAATTTAAAAGCAAATCATCATGAGAGAATTTTACGTTTACTGAGGAATTATGAAACTAATAAAGTTCCCATACATCTGTCTACTGCTTTCCCCAATATTTAGTGTACATCTTATAAAACTTTAGTATGATTACCAAAACTATGACAGTAACATTGGCTTACCTTTATTAACTAAACCATAGACTGCATTCAGATTTTATCAGTTTCCCAGGGAATGTTCACTTTTTCCTTCTGAGCTCTTGACTCTGCCTTAAAATAATAAACTGGGTAACCAGTTCTTTGAAAAAACAAATGTGATGGGAACTCGAACTGCCAACTTCTTAAATAATTGTAAATATTTGCAGAACACTGTAGAATTTTTAAGTTCTTGGAAATTTAAAGATTATTCAATAATTTTCATTCTGAAACATTTTAATGCTTTTTTTGTGCTCTACATATATAAACCTCATCAGAACTCTGACATGCAATCTTATAGATGCACAAAAATGAGTTTCCTAACACTTCACTGTTACTCAGAGTTGGAGGTGTTTTGTTTTGTTTTTTACCTTGGTGATGGGAAACCAAGGCAGCAGCATCTCCAGGCAACATGACAGAGTGGTAGCTGCATGAGAAGATCTGGATTCTTCTACAATGACTGTTAAAGTCAGATGTCACATCCCTCATCATTCCTTCATGCACTTAGCATCTAACTAACCAGCACATGTGAAAGCCCTTTTGGAGGCTCTCGTGGAAATACATGTCTGAATGCTGGAAAGCCAGGTGGAGAGCAGAGGGGTGGAATGTGAGCAGATGTTCTCCTGCTTATTTGCCCTCCGCTTTATTCAGACTGGCAACACAGGCTTGGATCACATCACATATTCATCTATTCAGTCATGTGAAATCTTGGATCTTAGAATAACAAATGCGCTTAACTATCCATGGCACACCACAAGGAGTATTATTTTGACATATATGTGAGAACTGGAAGCGTAGATTGTTCTGGCACAAGGCAGATACTTCATCTCCTCTAGAAGTTCACAGTAGATCATTCCAATATAACCAGGGAAGCGCTTTTAACATTGCCTGGGGTCCTTAGCATTAGGGAGAAATGATCTTTTCCTGTTGTGGCATGTCTAGTGTCAATGTACTTACAGAGAAGCACTTGTGAGGCTGCAGGAATCTGTACCCTTACTGTAGATTTGGTTCATTAGCTACAAAAGCCTCAACAGCTACAGTTTCTTTCAGTTAAATAAGAATAAGCTTCAGCCGTTTAATGTTTTCCATCACATCCACACAGCGTTTGGGGCCTAGACACTGAGGGAAAAGACTGCATTTTGCTTTGAAATTTATACAACTGAAGAAATAATTGTAATTCCACTCACTAGGTTAGTATAAAGCCTACCGCTGGAGGGAGGACGCAAAGCGTAAACCTTATCAACTGCAAGCAAGCGTGCTACCCAGGCTTAAATCTAATTCTACCTCTCTGTCTTCAGTAGGTCCTTGAATATGAAAATCCTAAAATGCTTGGCAACTATCTGACATATTTAGTTTGAAGCACGTTGGTTGTCAAAGTAGATGATCAAATTTTTAATTATATTAACATAACCTAATAGAATCACATATAAATGATATAAAATCTCAACTTATTTGGACCTTGATATATATACTTTGAGATAATATTATACAAGAGTTGTTTTTGTTTTGTTTTTGTAACATCTAAACTTGGCAAAACCACTTCCACATAGCAGAAGTATAACATTTAAGTTACAGAAAACAAATGGTCACTGCTTAAATATTTAAACTGATGGGGTTTTGTTTGTTTGTTTGCTTTAGTTATCAAATGGGCTTGATTAACTAGGGGAGACCATGGAAACAAGAAAGACTACCCAACACTGTGGTCCTATTTTACATAACAGTGAGATTATGAAAACATCTTCCATCATGCCTTTTAAGAGAATGAGACTGGCTGGGTGTGGAAGCACAGGCCTGTAATCCCAGCAGGGAGGCAGAGGCAGGTGGATCTCTGTGAGTTCAAGGCAAGTCAAAGACAGTCAAGGGTATACCAAGAAACCCTGTCTCAAAACAAAAACAAAACAAAACAAAAACAGAAAGAAAGAAAAGAAACTGAGACATCCCTGGGCTTAAGAAGCCCAGCAGGAATAAACTGTTGGGTGTCTGGCTCAGTACACCATTTTTCAGACAATCAAACTGACTGTCAAGACCTTTATTTTATGTCTAACAAGATAAAGTTTAGAAACTGGAGGGATCTGATTGATTTTCTGATTTGTCCTACTGCATGGCACAGTCAACAATTAGATTAGTTGTTTCAAAGGATTTTACCATTACAAATTTCTACCATAAAGAGGCATGCTTGTGGTTGCTATGGTAATCATGGCCATAGTTAGGTTCCCAGCATGTAACAATGCATCATATCCTTTATTTCCCACCAGTTCCTGTCTCTTCAGTTTTGGTTTTCTAGCCACAATAAAATATATAAACAATGTGTTATTTGTAAATCATGAACCAATTTTCAGTGATAAAGAAAGAGTAAATATGTGCTGGCTAATTTTATGTCAACTTGACATAGAGTGATCTGGAGAGACCCTCAACTGAGAAAATGCCTCAGTAAGACTGGGCTGTGGTCAAGCCTGTGGGGGCATTTTCTTAATTAATGACTGATGAGGGAGGGCCCAGGCCACTGTGGGTGTAGCTCAGGTCCCAGCACTCAAACTTACAACTCTTTGTAAGTCAAGTTCCAGGAAATTCCATTGTCTTTTCTGGCCTTCACAGGCATTGTACACACACAGTCCCCTTATATACATGCAATCAAAACAAATATACACATAGAAAATAAAAAATTAAAAGAATAAGTAATTATTGTAATTTTAGAGACAATGTTGTTTGATTATAAAAACGAGGAAAACATCAAATTTCCTGTTAAGAAAAAAAAACTTTTATGTAAAGACAAAGTACATCTGCATTTGGTGCCATTGATATCTAAAAATTATTTTAAAAGGGAATGAATTCTTAAAAGAAAAAAAAGCTACATCATAAAAGAATAAAAGCAAATTTGTTGAATACAGCATATATTTTCTGAAAACATCCTGTTTATACACACATTCTCATTTTACTTTTAAGGGAGACTATTATTTTATTATTATGACATTATAAAAGAATGCACCACTTCAGTGACCACCTTCTAGCCAGGCAGGAATCCTAGTGGAAGGAGGGAACAACAACCCACTCACCAAACCTTTGATCCAAAAATTACTCTGCCTACAAGAAGTTCAGCGATAAAGAGGGAACAGAGACCGAGGGAATGTCCAACCAAAGACTGGCCCAACCTGAGACCCATCTTACAGTAGAAAGCCAGCCCTGACACTAATAATGATGCTCTGCTATGCTTGCAGACAGGAGTTTACTTGACTGTCATCTCGGAGGCTCCACTCTGCAGCAGATCAAGACAGATGCTGAGACTCAGAAGTGTGTGTGTGTGGTGAGGGGAAGATGGAAGAGCCTGGAAGAGAGAGGAAACCCACAAGACCAAGAGACAACTCATCCAGACCCACGGGGCCTTACAGAGCGACACAATTGCTAAGGAGCACACATGGTCTGGACTTGGGGCCCCTGCACACATGTGGCCAATGGGCGACTTGGTCTTCATGTGGGTTGCCTGATTGGGGGGAGGGAGGTTGTGTCTTTCTAACATAGAAAGACTGCTTTTGGATCACTTCTCCCAGGCAGAACTGACTTTCCTGGCCTCAGTGGATGAGGATGTGCTCAGTCCTGATGTGATTTGATGTGCCCAGGAGGGTTTATATGTGGGGGGAACGGGAACTCCCCCTTTCTGGAGGCAAAACAAGAGGAGAAAAGAGAGGAAGGGGGAGGGCAACTGGGAGGAGGGGACAGAGGGGCTTGCCCTTGAGATGTAACGTAAGTAAGCTTAAAAATAGAAAAGAACTCAACTCTTCAATTTCAACTTTCCTTGTTCAAGAAAAAATAAAAGGTGTACTTTATGAATGTTTTTATATAAATGCCAATCACAAATAAGATTGGCTAGTACCTAAATATACTGTCCAAACATTTTTAGTTTGATATAAATTATGACAAAATATATAATATCTAATGGCTGGGTATGGTGGTTCATACCTTTGATCTCAGCCCTTAGAGGGCAGAGACCAGGCTGATTTCTATGAATCCAAAGCCAGTACTATAGGTTAATACTCAGTCTTTAAAAAAATCTGATTTGCAAAATTAGAAAAGTATTGCTTACTCTCTGCATCTTCTTGTAGCCGTGGATTAGAAGGGTCTTCATGAAACCTGAGAGAAAGTACTGCAGGACAATGACTTTATTGTTTGTTTTCATAAACTGGCCATGTTCAGTTTAACAACTGAGTCTCAGACAAATCTTGCTCAGGGCCAGCTCCCATGTCTGTGCACAGGAATAAAGTGTTTCCCCCCTCAAGGACTTTTAAAAACTAAGCATCTCCCCTCACCATTAATTTACACATTTATCTAACTGAGCCAAATGTGAAACAAAAGAACAGATACCATACTTATCTAGATGTCTCTCCTCCCTTGAAATCAGCACCATTCCCATTTTGTAATTTCACAGGCAGCCATTGCTATATCCCAACTGACAGCCTTCATCTGCATATGGGGCCCACAGTTTCTTCAACTCTCTTTTTAAAAAAAAAAATTATTAGTTACAATTTATTCACTTTGTATCCTGGCTGTAGCCCCCTCCCTTATCTCCTCTCAGTCTTACCCTCTCTCCCTCTTCCCCTCCTATGAGCCTTCCTAATCCACTGATTGGAGAGGTCCTCCTTCCCTTCTAACTGACCCTAGCTTATCAGGTCTCATCAAGGTTGGCTGTATTGTCTTCCTCTGTGGCCTCATGAGGCCACATTGCCCAGGAGAGGTGATCAAAGAGCAGGTAAGAGTTCATGCCAATGATTGCTCCTGCTCCCTTTATTAGGGAACCCACATGGAGACTGAGGTGCCCATAAGATACATCTTAGCAGGAGGTCTAGGTCCTCTCCATGCATGGTCCTTGGTTGATTCATCAGTCTCCGCAGGATCCCTTGCCCCAGATATTTTGGCTCTGTTGCTCTCCTAGTGGAGCTCCTGTCTCCTCCAGGTCTTTCTATCTCCCCCTTCTTCCATAAGATTCCCTGCACTCTGCCCAGAGTTCGGCTGAGTCTCAGCATCTGCTTCGATACCCTGATGGATAGAGTCTGGATAGGTTGAGCCTCTGTGGTAAGCTCCTGCCCTGTCCCCTGTCTTCTCTCACTTCTTCTCTCTATCATGTTTTCCCTTCTGGATGAAGATTAAGCCTCTTCCCTAGGGTCCTCCTTGTTTAGTTTCTTTGGGACTGTAGATTCTAGTATTTTCATCCTATGTTATATGGCTAATATCCACTTATAAATGAGGACATTCCATGTGTGTCTTTCTGCTTCTGGGTTACCTCTCTCAGGAAATCAACATGGCACTTTCTCAGAAAATTAGGGCTAGCACTACCTCAAGACCCAGTTACATCACTCCTGAGCATTTTTCTGATGCTCAACCATACAACAAGGAAATTTGCTTAACTATGTTTATAGCAGCTTTATTCAGAATTAGCCAGAATCTGGAAACAACCCAGATGTCCCTCAACTGAGGAATGGATACAGAAATTGTGGTACATTTATAGAATGGAACACTACTCAGCCATTAAAGCAAGTAAATCATGAAATTTGCAGGTAAATAGATGGAACTAGAAAAGATCTTCAACTCTCTTTTAAGCATTATCTAGAAGAGATTTCTGATGAAAATATGTTTCTGGAGGAAGGCAAAATTATGTGAGCAGAGGCCAGGTTTTATTTATATTTATTTCTCCACAAGAAAGTTTTTGGAGGATCCAATTCAGCTATCCCCTTAGCAAAGGGGACTTAGAAATGTCACACAGGTCCTCCCCAGGTACCGGGTGCCTTCTGGTCCACAGGTTTCCCCGTGCTTTTCCCAGTGCTCAGAGGTTTTACCCTAAATAGTTAATGTAGTAATAGTCCAAATAGGCAGTAGGCACTAATTTCTCCCCTTGGAAAACAGGATTCTCATGGTGGAGGGGAATATGTAAATGCCCACTGAACTGTCACTTTTCATGTCCTCCTGTTCTATAATTATCACTCTGAGTGCAACTGGATGCAACTGATTAATTTGGATGAATTTTCTGAAGGCTTCTGCCTCTCGCACACATAATTCAAGAAAAGGTAATAGACGCTCTGTAATAAAAGCTAACAAAAATCTATTGTGCATTTTAATAGTGTTTAATTATTCATGGCTACACGTGATAATAAAGGGGAGAATTATGGAGAAAGGTGATCTTTCAGAATTTGTGTTGCTGGCGGGGGAGGGGGAATTAAAAAAATCAAATCAGCTCAAGATTTGTAGAATAAAATCTTGTAAGAAAGAGGGCTCGCCAAAGGGTTCAGTGGGTGAAGGTGTTTACTTTTAATCCTTACAACCTGAGTTTGACCCAGGGGCCCCACATGTTGGAAGAATAGAATTGATTTTTGCAAGCTGTCCTATAATTTCCTCATGTATACCATGGAAACATGCAACCACACACAAATAAATGAAAATGTAATAATAAAAAGTTAAAGAAATAAAGACATGACGAAAAAAGAGAAACAACACTGAAAGAAAAATTTCCTTTTGCACATGGAGGCTGTGATGTGCTCAATGGCCGCAGTGCTGGCCTCATATCTGCGAGGCCATGGATTCCGTTCTTGGCACAGTGAACAAGCAACAGAAGGTATTTTCTGTACAGAGATATCCAAACATGTAAACTAGCTACACTTTTAGTAGATTATGTGAGCAGAAAATAAAAGATTGCGTATTTTGGTTTGCTGCTTCAACTGTAAACACACAGCTTCCCACAAGGACATTGAACACCGAGACATAAAAAAGGCAGCTGCAGCCAGCTTTAAAGACGAGGGGTCCGCATGAGGCTCAACAGAAAACAGGCAGCTGGCAGGCCCAAAGCCCAAGGTTTTGTGCCCACCACAAATAAGCAATAAACACCCCCCCCAAAGGCCTCCCTTCCCCCCATACTCTCAAACCCTCACTGTTCAGAGGTGTACTGTATTCATTTTGCATGTATTCCATTGACATTATGTATGAGGAAGAAAGATAAAAGGGTTTTGGCAGGGCATTCAAGGTTCTTTGCAATCCCATCCTTGTTTTATTAGGTACTAGTTGGAAAACAATACATAATCAAGTATAGCTACTTAAATAAAAGAACATTAAAAGGCTACTGAACCTGGGCTTTCTATTAAGTATGCCTCATAATTATCTTCCAGCCATTCATTTCACAGTCTGTATCATGTATTACTTAATTGCAAAGGAAAGAGTAGACTGCTCATGTGTATACTAATTGCTGAATATATGTGATTAAATAACCTGATTCTCAGGATACAAGAAAAGAACTGTTATTGTAGACAATACAAAGAAAGCAAAAATAGGGTATACTCAACAAAAATAATTGCTAATCACTTAGAATAACATGGGTTTTGAAAAGACAGTATAGACACTAATTTAGATAACTCCCACACTTGGTCTTATTCAGCTAATTCTCATTTCAAATCTTTTAGAAACCTATCATGCCAGATCTAAAAATTGTCAAAAATATTAACGGTGAAAAGCCAATTTCCATAATAATTTTACCTGCAAAGATGGGAGCCACAGAGTAGCAACTGTACATTTTCTAAGTGCACTCCAATAGTGAAAATGGGAAATAACCATTTTTAAGTTAATGTGTTTCACGGTTCCATTTATATAATGTTTTGTGTTTATTTGTGCCTGCATCTGGTAACTGTGTAGAGAAGAACACAGTTTATTTATTTCATGGAAGGTCTAGACACTAACATAGTTCAAAAGTCCCAGATCTGCCCTTTATAGCCACACAAATTGTTATTGCTCGTGGTTGTTGTCAAGAAATATATACTCCATCTCTTTGAGGCTTCAGACTTTTACATCTTTATCATGAAATACTTGTGAGACCCAGATGAATGGTATGAACAGCACATTAATTTTTCTATAGTCTTTAGGATTTTCCCTGGAGATCTCTTAAGGCTGTATTCTTGAAATAAAGCCTTCAGCAATTTGTGAAATCATTTTCTTCCTCAAGTGTAGTGTGGTGCTAACACCTGGAAACTCTGTAATAAACATCTTCATAAATGTTATCATTACAGTTTTGTACAGACATCATTGGCATCATCATCTTTTACATCACATACAGTGTCTTTTTATGAGACCTTTGGGAGGGGCTTTGCCTGTTATCTTCAAGAAAAAAAGTTTAAGGGATACTGCAAACAGTTTTACTGGCTATGATAGTTTTAAAACATTTCTGCAAATTCTTTGATACTTCTTCTGTCTACCCTCAATCTCTCTGGAAAACAGCCATACTTCAGTGCTTTAGTGCTAGTGAACAGAAAGTAAGAAAAACAATGTACAATGCTTGAGCATAAAGACAGTAAAAACTTGTGCTCCATTTTGCTTCCAGCCTCTTTCCTCCTCCTCGTCCTCCTCCCCTCTGTCTTCATTTTCTCACTGTACCCTGGATTCCATGGCTAACATGTACGCAGTGTTCACCTGCCTGAACCATGTATGTACAAAGATGTTCCACAGTAACCAGGTGGCTTGTTAATAGTACGTGAAAGAGCTAATGGCCTGCTCCACAGATGCCCGTGTCTCGAAAGCAAGCATCTATGAATGTACTGGATTACATGCTGAGTGAGTTTACTAATTAGCTGACCTCAAGAAAAGAAAGGGTTTCTAGGTAGGTCCAATATAATCAGTGGATACTTTTTAAAAGGGAAAACTGGCACACAGTAAGAGGAGACAGACATATGAGTAGAGAAGAAAGGACAGAAAGATGCAGCAACACTGGAGTTGAAGACAGAGGAAAGAAACCAAGCATCAAGGAGTTCAGGTGGCCGGAGCCAGGAAACAGACTCTCTCCAGTTCTCAGAGAAACACCTGGGTTCAATGTGATGTGGTCTGACCTGGAGAATTGAGAATGAACTGTGCTGCTTAATACATTAAGTTCATTGATATAGTGACAACAGAAAATAATGGACCCCATTTTAAGTCTCTATGTTTAAGAGGGATTTCAATGTGTTCTTTTATAACTGCAACAATGATCTGGCCCTATTCTCAGTTTGGGCTTACGGGACAATCACAGCAAATCAGTGACTGTCTTGTGCCCACTCTCAGGTTGTCTGATCTCCCCCTGAGTAACCCCATTTCTTTTTGGTATGTCTCTTCCTATGTTCTGTGCATTTTTATACATACCTCAAATTCTTTTAGGCCAAAATCATCTAAATAAAACTGGTGAAAACGATGTTTTATTATGAATTGCCTTAGAACAATTCATAAAGGAGAGGGCCACACACGTGAGCACATGTGACAGAGCAAGGTGTGTGGCGTGTAACACCATCTAGGCTTGTAGTAATACAGTGTCATGATGTGTACTCAACAGCAAACTCACCTAACAGCGGCTTTTGTTTTCATAATTCAGATCTATAAAGCAATGTTTGCCTGACTATGCCATGAAGGACCAAAAATAATGTAGAAAGAACCAAGAGTTTCTTTCTCTGGTCTACTGAAAACAAAACAAACCTAAATGCAGATCTATAGGTATAGAGGATACCAAGTATACAGAAACAAATTATTTTTTAACATCATGAATAAAGTATCTCTTCTTGTGTATTTTAAATGCACTTGTATAATAAATGTGTACACTCAGCATATGTATACGTATTTGTACACACAATTTCTCTTTCAATTTTTACTGTGTGCACTAACAAATAGTTAACAAATAGAGTACCAAATAAAGGAATAAATGAAAACCAATAATTGACAGAAGACACACACAGAAACAGGAGAGAAAGTTTGTTGTTGTTGTTGAATTTTTAACATTCTAGTCATTAGTAAAGATACTTCTCATCCCTCAGCAAATGCTTTCTACATCTGCTTTCTACTTTCCTAGAGTGTTATCATCATCTGGATCCAAGATCTCCTAACGTCAGTCAGACCCTCAAATTCCTGAAGCAATCTGTGGTGTAGACAGAGGCAATTACTTGGCAGTTGTAAACCCATATCTGCAGTTTCACCTTACTTCTGAACTTTCATGAAACTCTAACTGCTACTCAGTTGCAGCCATGTCTATGTGGACTGTGCCCTTGTAGCCCAGCTTCTGCTCCATTCCCTACCGACCTCAAAATTTGCCCTAAACATCCAGCTTACTTGTGGCATGCACAACCTTTTAACTGTTCAGATCAGTTTCTACTATGTAACAAATGACACTGGCTGCACACCGTTTTCCAACCTATTTATTTAAAAAGGAAAACCACCATATACAATGACCTGGTCACAACGTTTTTCTGTAACTCTCCTCCTAGCCACAGCCTTCTGCTCCACTTTTATATGACACACCTATCTTTCAGACACCTTATAAGGAGAAAGAGCTCATCTCTGCTTTGCTTGGTATCATTGTGTTCTTGGGTGAGGCAGAGGAGTATCTTAAAATAGGGACAGAAGTGAATGTCCTCTGTTTGTGAACCACAAGCTACAACTAGAAGGAATGAAACTCAGGTATGTGCATACAGCTCCACTTGTTCAGAGTGCCTGGGCATTGCAAATGTATTTGTCTGTTGGGAATGAACGTAAAAGTCGAAAAACATATTAGAAACTTCTGAAACACTTCCTGTTCCTCTGGAATGGTTGCCACTTAGTGCTTATGGAACTTAATGGTCACCCAACCTGTTTATCATCATAATCAAAAAAATCTGTAAAACCGAGTGGCTGATTAAAGCTCCTATTGATGTCTCCTACTGAGGATTATAGCCTATGATTTGGGGTAGCAATAGGAGCTCCTCATTATCCTTGAGATCCTCAACCATGAGCACAGAATGCTGTGTGTGATTCCCATTCGACATTGGCGGAATGCATCATACTTTGTAAGACACTTGTGCATTAATCATAGGGAAGGAAGCCTCCTTCTGCTCTAGCTCTTTCCGTACAAGTACAGAGTATTATTTGCAGATAATGTGCTTCACCGAGCCTGCACTGAATTGTTCACGAAACAGCTGTAAATCAAGATTGACTTTTTGAACTTCACTTTGCATAATTCAACATGCTCCTCAACATCTTCTGCCTAAGCAGGCTCAAGGCTTATAAGAATGTGCAAACCTAAGTAACTACCTGTGAATGTCTCAGAATGGTGAAATAACAAAAAGGGTTTGCATTAACAAATCAGGAATGAGTCACTTACTGTCTTCATTCTTCTCTGATCAAAAAGTGACAGGGAGGATTCCATTAACAAAGAGAAATGCCAAGAAATGATTGAAGTGCAAATTTCTTCTAGTTCTTGGTGATGAGAAGATGACCATAGAAGGAGGGTGGAAAGATAACTGCTGTTAACTACTAGTCCATCAAAGTCAGACTTATCAGCCTCTCAGCGAGAGAACTACTCTTAACTCAGAAGTAATCAGCCTTTCAGTTTCGGGCGCAGTGCCCCAAATCATTCCCATCATATGGAAGTTAACCCCCACGCAAGAGAATGCCTCAAAATGGCACTGCAGTAAAATCACATCACTTAAATGCAACCTTCTTTTCTTCATTTGTGGCTTTTTTTTTTTTTGTAACAAGGATTACCAGTTCCTCCATCCACAGGCACCTTCATCATCTCTAGGTACGTCTACTCATTCTACTCAAATCATCTCCTCTCCTCCTCCGTGAAGGATCATCACGGGCAGCAGCAAACCTTTTCTCCAACTTGAACAGCTCCAAAGATTAACTATTTCTAAAACAAACAAACAAATTAGCTACAGAAGAACTTTCATGTACCTAAGATTTTCCTGAACTTGCTGCTCAGGAATTTCCCTTTGAAGTATGTTGAATAGCTTCATATGTTCCAATGATATTTGAGAGACTATGTGATATTTTTACATTAGCAGAAAGGGGAAGACATGCCACCTACATTCTTC
>CM053755.1:2386359-2411434 GCA_028658305.1 Pachyuromys duprasi
AAAGATTAACTATTTCTAAAACAAACAAACAAATTAGCTACAGAAGAACTTTCATGTACCTAAGATTTTCCTGAACTTGCTGCTCAGGAATTTCCCTTTGAAGTATGTTGAATAGCTTCATATGTTCCAATGATATTTGAGAGACTATGTGATATTTTTACATTAGCAGAAAGGGGAAGACATGCCACCTACATTCTTCTCATGAACATGGTTTTAAACCTGCGGTCCTCAACAATGGGAATCTAACCAAAGAATTCTAATGAGAAGGCGCGAAAGATAATTGAAGGACTGGTGGAAAAGAGTCCATGTTGCCTTTCTAGAGGATGCAATAAGGCTTTCTAGCATGATGGATGGCTACACACATCCTCAGTAAGAAGGCAAACCTGCAAAAATGTTATTTCAGAATATTACTTCAGTGAACAGCTCTCACTTTCTTCAGCTTTGCCACAGGTGCTTTAGATTGCTGTTACAGTGCTGCTGGAAACATAATCACGAATAAATGTGTTGAAATGGCGGCCACACTAGCTCTACCATGGACAGTTAAGTGGACGTAGCCATTGAAAGCACCACTCCTTCATTTCCGCACTGCCCTGCAGAGTCAGACCTGGAGGGAGAGCTTAGTGCAGACTGAGCTCCAGTGACCTTGAACAGCATGAGCATACACTCACGGATCGGAAGGTTCACAACCTCATACCCTGTGGACCAGAATCTGGAAAGATCCCAGTAGACAGCCCAGCAGAAGGATGGTTAGCACTGTAAGGGTTGACTTCCCAGAGCCTCTGTCTCCTGGCCACTTACCAGAATAGCACAGGCGTACAGTTAAAGAACTGGCTGAGTTAGACCCACATAAGCACTAGAACAAGGAAATATGAACCTTTAGAAAAAGCAAGTGCTCTTCAAACAGGGTTCATAAAGATTCGAAAAAAGAAAAAGGATCTCAAAGCTCTGCTTTTTCACCTTGTATACTGTAACTTCAAGCTGTCTTTAGGGACAGCAATCGTCCCTGAAATCCCACCCGATAATAAGGACCATAAGGGCCTGACTTTTTAAAAACCTTGACCACTGAAACTCATTTTCAATTAATGGAAAGTATGATTCCCCTCTTTGGATTCCTTTGCCTAATGAGTGCTGAAAACAAACAGAAAAGGTCATGAAAGTATCACAACCTCTGATTTGTGAATTGATCTGTAAGGTAGGATATACTGAGGCTTTCTGAGGCTGAGAATGTGCTAACAGGGAAATCCTGGGCTTGTGAGTCCCCATATTGCTGGCATTAAGGACTAAAGAGACTTATAGACTAGGGGACTTCAGCTGAAATGCCTTAGATGTTTTAAGACAGAGACAGTGTATTCTAAACTCTAGGAGGAATTCATGGCTCAAAAATTTAAAAGGCGAAGAGTCTCAGATGAATGTTTGTACTCATTTTTTTTCTGTTGTTATCATTTTTAATTAATTTTATATATTAATTACAGTTTATTTACTTTGTATCCCAGCTGTAGCTCCCTCCCTCATCCCTCCCAATCACACTCTCCCTTCCTCATCTCCTCCCATGCCCCACTCCAAGTCCACTAATAGGTCCTCCTCCCCTTTCATCTGGCCCTTAGCTTATCAGGTCTCATCAGGACTGGCTGCATTGTCCTCCTCTGTGGCTGGCAAGCCTGCTCCCCCATCAGGGGAGGCGATCAAAGAGCAGGCCACTGAGTTCATGTCAGTGAAAGTCCCTGTTCCCTTTACTAGGGAAACCACTTGGATACTGAACTGCCATGGGCTACATCTGAGCAGGTGTTCTAGGTTATATCCATGAATGGTCCTGGGTTGGAGTATCAGTCTCAGAAAAGACCCCTGTGCTCAGATATTTTGGTTCTGTTGCTCTCCTTGTGGAGCTCCTGTCCTCTCCAGATCTTTCTATATCCCCCTTCTTTTCTAAGATTCCCTGCACTCTGCCCAAAATCTGGTTATGAGTCTCTGCATCTGCTTTGATACACTGCTGGGTAGAGTCTTTCAGAGGCCCTCTGTAATAGACTCCTGTCCTGTTTCCTGTTTTCTCCTTCTTCCAATGTCTGTCCCGTTTGTCTTTCTGAAATAGGATTGATCATCTGTACTCATTTTAAGGCAGATTCTCTGTAACTGCTGACATCTCACCATTTTCCTATTACATGATGTGATACTATATGGTTCAAACACATACAACCAGTGCTAAGAACAGTGGGAAATAGTTCTCTTTTAGACTGCCACACATGTGAAGGCTAGCTCAGCTTGGCTCACAGCACTAGCTTTCCAGATGTGGAAACGAAATCCCATTTTGCAGCCCACACTGTCTTGCAGAAGAGACTGTATTTTCCTGGTACTTTGTTCCCTGGTGGGCACACCCCTGGTCCCCCTGCCCACTCCCATGAAGCTTGTCTTAGTTTCAGTCATGCACCAAGGTTGCCCACTCCCATATGACAAAGGACTGCATTTAAACAGTTCCTGGAACACTGCAGAGTGATATGCAGTGGCCCCCTGTCACCCTGCTGCCTTCTCTCTGATTTCCTTCTCCTCATTCTTTCCCTTCCAGGCTTCAGAGTCTCCTCCTACCACATGTCAGTCTCATTCTTAGTTTATAAGCTACCAACTCCATGACAGCCATTTCCCCAATACACAGCAGAGCTCTCATGAGATCAGGCATCCTTAAAAAGTAGTCTAGGCCATCACTGTGTAACTGAACACACATATATGAAACATAATCTGTGGGCAGCATTATGACAGCTGCCAGAACTTGGAAAGAGTGCCGAATGGTGACCTCAAATGTCTCTGTGCTGTGGAAATGGGCATTGAAATAGCTATGCAGCTAGAGAAGACGGAGCAATGGCAGCCGAGCTGAGGGGTGGCTGGTGCTGGATGGGATGAGTGTTCTGTCACAGTGGATTCTGAAACAGACAGGAACACGTTTCATTCCTGAAAATATCTTTTAAACACCCTTCTCTAGATGAAATCCAAAACAAAATCCAAATAAATTCGTCTGTGTATGTCAATTACTATTTGTAGCTATGACTACGGCAATCACTGAAGGACTTTTTGATTAGGAAAAAAATGGTCATCTAAGAGGAAGAATATTCTTAAATATAACATGCTGTTATTAGTCAAAGATGAATTAAAAACAGTAAGATACAATGAAAATCTGAATATGAGATTATTTTATATGCAAATTGTTTTTCTAGAATCTACCATGGTCTGAGTACTTCATAAATTTCAGCTTCTGACTGTATAGCTTTTGCAAGTGACGGATCTCCAGATCACTCACTCAGCAACATGTAATGACAGGCATGGGTTCCTCTATTTGCTTCTGAAAAGCTTAGTCTACATGACAAATCCTCTAAGAATAAAACTGTGGGATTCTTTGCTTTTAAAAGCTGAGTAGTATTCCATTGTGTAAATGTACCACAATTTCTGTATCCATTCTACAGTTGAAGGACATCTAGGTTGTTTCTAGATTCTGGCTATTAAAGCCACTCTGAACATAGTTGGGCAAATGTCTTTGTTGTATGGTGGAGTATCTTTTGGGTATATGCCCAGGAGTGGTATAGCTGGGTCTTGAGGTAGAACTATTCCTAATTGTCTGAGAAAGCACCAGATTGATTTCCAGAGTGGTTGTACAAGTTTACATTCCCACCAGCAATGGAGGAGGGTTCCCCTTTCTCCACATCCTCTCCAGCATGTGTTGTTACTTGAGTTTTTGATCTTAGCCATTCTCACTGGTGTAAGATAGAATCTTAGAGTAGTTTTGATTTGCATTTCTCTAATGGCTAAGGACATTTCTTTTAAGTGCTTCTCAGTCATTCGAGATTCCTCTGTTGTGAATCCGTGGTTTAGCACTGTACCCCATTTTTTAATTGAATTACTTGATTTGTTGATGTTTCATTTCTTAAGTTCTTAGTATATTTTAGATATTAGGCCTTTCTCTGATGTGGGATTTGTGAAGATCTTTTCACAATCTGTAAGTTGCTGTTTTGTTCTATTGCCAGTGTCCTTTGATTCACTGAAGCTTCTCAGTTTCATGAGGTCCCATTTATGAATTGTTGATAGAGCCTGTGCTGTTGTTGTTCTGCTCAGGAAGTTGTTACCTATGTCAGTGAGTTTCAAACTTTTCCCCACTTTGTCTTCTAATAGGTTTAGAGTCTCTGGTTTTATGTTAAGGTCTTTGATCCACTGAACTTGAGTTTTGGGCAGGGTGATAAATACTATTTAAATTTCTCTACATGCAGATATATAGTTAGACCAGCACCATTTGTTGAAGGTGCTATCTTTTTTCCATTGTATGGTTTTGACTTCTTTGACAAAAATCAAGTGTCTGTAAGAGTGTGGGTGGATTTAATTCTGTTCCATTGATCCACTATTCTGTTTCAATGCCAGTACCATGCATGAAGTTTTTATTACTATTGCTCTGTAGAATAGCTTGAGATCAGGGATGTTGATACTACCAGAATCAACAGAAGTTCCTTCATTGTATAGAATTGTTTTGGCTATCCTGGGTATTTGAAATTTTCAGGCAAATGGATGGAAATAGAAAAGATCATCCTAAGAGAGATAACTCAGACCCAGAAAGACACACATGGTATGTTCTCACTTATAAACAGATATTAGACCTATAGTACAGGGTAACCATACTACAATCCACAGACCCTAAGAAGCTAAGTCACAAGGAGGGCCCAAGGGAGGGTGCTAGAATGTCATTCAAAAGTGGAAATGGAAAAGACAGCAGAAGTGGATGAAGAGAGGGAACTGGGCAGAAGATGGAATGGGGAGGGAAACAAGGGTGGAGATCAGATGTGGGAAGAACTAGGGGTGGTGGTAGGCAAGAGGGCTAAGAACAAGAAGGGAAACTGAGGGGGGACAAGTCTTTGTCAAGTTGGAGGCCTGTGGCAGGGTAGGCTCCTGGGAGGATATGGGTGTGGCTCTAGCAGAGACTCCTAACTGGGGACATAAAGACTGAAGTGATCACCTTTTAGCCAGGTAGGATTAGTGGAAGGAAGGGAACAACAACCCACCGACAAAATCTCTGATCCAAAAATTACCCTACCTAAAAGAAGTTCAGGAATAACTAGGGAACGAAGGTTGAGGGAATGTCCAACCAATAACTGACTCAACCTGAGACTCACCCCACAGTAGACAGCCAGCCCCTGACACTATTAATGATGCTCTGCTATGCTTGCAGACAGGAGCCTAGCTTGACTGTCATCTGGGAGGCTTCAGTAAGCAGTTGATCGAGACAGATGCTAGGGCTTGCAGCCAAGCATGGGGCAGAGCTTGGGGAGGTGGGGTGAGGAGGCAGCAGTGTCCTGTGGAAGTGTTGGGGGAAAGATGGAAGGACCTGGAGGGGACAGGATCCTCAAAAGAAGACCAATATAGACAACTAACCCAGTCTTAGGGGGGCTTTCAGAGACTGAGACATCAGCTAAGGAGCATGTATGGTCTGGACCTAGGAACCCTGCACATATGTGGCCGATCGGCAGCTTGGTCTTCATATGGGTTGCCTGGCAAGTGAAGGGGAGCTGGAGGTGGCTATGGACTTTATTGCCTGCTTTCGGATAACCTTCCCCTGGCAGAGCTGCCTGGCCTGGCCTCAGGGGATGAAGATATGCTCAGGGGATGTGACTTGGGTAGGGAAGGTTAATATGTGAGGAGGGGGCTCTCCTTTTCTAGGGGGAAAGGGAGACCGGAAGAGGGAAGGGGGGACGGATACTGGGAGGAGATGAGGGAGGAGGCACCCTTGGGATGTAAAACAAATTTAAAAAAAAAAGAAAAAAAACTGTGGGGTTTTTAAAAGGGTCTCTTCAAGATGGAGGAATGCTTAAAGCAATGGTTTTCAGTAAGGGCTGAACCTGAAAAGTCTTAAAATGCTGGGAATCATATGCAATCTTTCTGATGTAATGGGGGACCATAATAGTTTTTCTTTAGATGCCTGGGATAATCTTCTACAGATTACAGATTCATGGGCCCCATTCTTGTGTATTTCACAATTAGTTGCCTTAAGATGACTTCTAGGGTCAGTGAAATGACTCAGCCTGCAAAGGCATTTGCTGCCAAGCCCTACAATCTAAGTCCAACCCACTGGGCCACATGGAGAAGGTGAGAGCAGCTTCTTGTGAGTTGTCCTTCAACATCACACAATCATGGCATCTGTGTTTGTCCTGAGCCTTACACACATAAGTAAACAAAATAATTTTTTTAAAAATCAAAGTGACTTCTAAGAACATGTGCTTTTAAAAGTATGTCAAGAATTTCCATGTTTGGCTAGAATTTAAAGTTTACTAATGTCTTACAAAATTGTAAAAACAAACAAACAAAAAACAAAACATACTCATTTTGTTTCATAACCGTAAAGTGCAGGAGTTCAAAACATAATGCAATTTCTTGTGTTTCGTGGCAAAGATTGCCCAATGACCCCAAATACAATGCCCAGGGCCACTTGAAAAGTGCCTGCTGGCCACATTACACAATAGTGACTGAACATCCTTTGAACTCTCATTCTCAGAAAGGTAAGCCAAATGACTTCTAGACTATCCTCAAACGGGAAGTTTGACAACTGCATTTCCTATAGAAAGCATATCTATAACCAAGTGGCCAGGTAAGAAGACATTAGAATACAGTTCAGTGGTTGATTTTAAATAAAATGTTCTCATTCCATCAGCATTAGAAAGATCTGCTTTACATAACAATATCCTCTAGGCTCATCTCACTTACATGTGGGATCTAGAAACTTACTTCATAGAATACAACATGGAAGGGCAGTTACCAGAGGCTTAGGATGTGGGGAAAGAACACTGGCCTTCAAGTTTAAGCTGATAGTTAGATAGGATAGATAAGTTCTTGTGTTCAGTAGAATAGCAAAGTGACTGTAATTAATAATAGTGTGTTATATATCCACAATGAAACTATAACTATTTGAGGTGATGAATAGGCTAATTTTCTGAGGCTGTATGAAATATCAATTTATTTGTTAATTAAAAATTGAGTAAAACTACAGGATAGGAGATAGCTCAGCTGGTAAAGAGCATTTGTTTTTACCTGGTAGAGCTCATGCCAGGCTGGGGAGACAGATTTATAGGGCTCACTAGCCAGCCAGACCTGGGTAGGTGAGCAGCAGGCTAAGGAGAGACCCCAAATCGGTGTCTAGCACCTGAGGGTTCATGTTCAAGGTTGTCCTCCAGCCTACACACACACAACATGGAATTATAAAATGAAACTAAAACTGAACAGATAACTGAAAGACTTTCACATGACTCTTCAGAGCTCACCCATCGCAAAGGAGGTCTCACATAAGATGCCTAAAAGCTTTGACACCCACATGCAGCAGAAGCACCTCTCTGCACATACTGGTAGAAGGAAAACATAAATCCATTCACAAAGTAGTGCCAGTAGCTCTAAGCCCACCTTCTGGAAGTAAGAAAAATCTAAATTCAGAGGGATTGCAGTAGAGTAACAATTTCAACAGTAAAAATGGCTAAATACTGACATAAACACATAAATAACTTGAAAAGGTTGGTACTTACCCATTGGAAATTACAAATTAAATTTACTTATTAAATTTTGAGAACAGAGGATGTCTAGAAACCGCACTCAACCATTTCTGTATCCAGTGGAATAAAAGATCACTGTACTGAAGTGACAGAGTGCCAGGGTATATCAGCTGATCCACTAGACTGGGGGCTAAGGAGACGGAGTGCTAGTTCACAAGTAACCATGTAGCTACAGCAAGGCACATAACTCTTCAGGCCACCATCACCTCAATTCAAGTCAACTGACCTCAATTCTAAAGTCTTGTCATTGAGTAAAGGAAGACATGTCCCTCTTTTAGAAAATGGGCACTAAAATGCAGGCATGTAAACACACATGCAGCATGATGAACAGAGACCACGTGAGTGTCATGAGAAAGAGAAGCCCGAGGCTTCCAGTTGGACACTATCTGCCTCAAGACAAAAGTGAAAGATGTGCAGAGTTCTCAGGATGAGGTACCTACACAGGGCGGTTTAACCGTGACCACAGCGGATGCTGACAAGTGCTGTAAGATGAAGCAAGCCTGACGGTGGACTTAGCGGATGGACCCTCACTGTTGCTGGTCCTCCGGAGGGGCAGAGAAACCACTGCTGTGGAGTTATGTTGATCATGATCGACGATGCACAGTCTTTAAAGAGAAATAACAGAGAGAAGCAGCACCCTTTCAGGCTCACAGCCCTGGTGGAGCTCTGCGCCTGTCTCCTCCCAAGCAGGGGTAAAGCATGGCATCACTGCCAAGAACCCACAGGGACTAAAGCCCCACTTTCAGAAGTACTCTGTTGACAAGATTTTGGCTACACAACATATCAACTGAGGCACTGCAAGACAACATGCCATAGCATTTCTGCTGCTCAGTGTAATTTGTTTCTAAATCTTCAATTATTTGCAGCTATTGTGACCGAGGGAAGTACTGAGGAGCTCAGATGTGTTCTTATTCTCCAGTGGTTTTTTTGAAGGAATCCTACTGTGATCCTTTTCCTTAACATGCACACAAAAGACATCTTTTCAGAGATGGTTGAGTTGGGTTTGAAATTCTTCTAATTCCATTACTGTAGTTAAGCATGCACTCAGCGCTTACTTACTGCCTCATAATTCTACCCAGAGAACAAAGGCTGGCATTTGTTGTTGAATGAGAGACAAAGGGTTTGAAATTGCGAGTAATTTAAATAAGTCACAATTTGGTGTTATTTATTGCATTCATTCCCAGCAGGCCTAATTTAAACACCTTTATGCTTTTCACGGTTTTCTTGTATGCTTTTCCTAGTGAGAAGGTGAAGTCTAATGCTTAATAATGTTCCTTCGGAATCCACACACAAGAGGCACAAAGGAAAATCATGCTTCAGTTCAAAGGCAGGATACAACTACAAGCTTTTCAGGTTCCGACAGTGACACACAAATCCTAATTCGTTAGGCTTTTTGGCTCTTCCTTTTTCACTGAATTGTGGATATACCGTTGAGCTCAATTTCTGTTAAAGTGGCATAGCTGTGCTTTAGTCAATTAAAAGAAAATCAAGATTTGGATAAAAAGACTTAGAGCTATGTTTTTTAAAATGCTACAAATGACTATCAAATCTGTTTTATTAGCCTTGATTTGGTATAGAAGCTGTTGTTAATCCTTTCCTTTTAACTTGTCTGATTATTGTGGATTATATTTGTGGCTTAACTAACAAATTCTATTTGAAATTATAGCTTCACTATTTTCATGTACAAGTTGTATTTCATTCAAGAGTTAAGATTCCTGCAGCAAACACTAACATAATGTGACAAGATTTTATAATTTTCCAACTGGCTAGCAACCCTTGACAACCAAATGCTAAACTTAAATTGTAGAATAACTCAGTAGAAAATACAAAATAGCACTGCCGGGGTTTACAACAAATATACTGGAAGTATTTAAAAATTAATATTAAGCTTCTATGCGTTGCTGGATTAGCTTTCTTCTTCATTTACAAAGCGTATCTGCCAGATTTTCATGAACTTGATCTCCAGTCCCCCTTCCTAAAAACCTGTTTAATTAAGTTTAACAGCTGTTTATACTTCAGAACCAGAAAGATATTTTTCTCCCTTGAAATATTTAATCTTTTCTTAACATATGATTTTTCTAAATATGTATTTAAAAAGCAATGGACAAAGAAAAGTCTTCTAACTTAGAAATAGCAGCAGCTTCAAGCACTCGTGCTATGTCTTCAGTGGGTAGACAGTTTATTGATTCCCAAGCCACCAGGAAATACAAGGCCGACTGGGGCATGAGAAAGCCTTTGTTCTTCAAAAACAAATAACCCCATAGATAGAAAAAAAATTAGTAAACTGAAACTGCATAGACAGAAGGCTACAGAATACTATGAAATAGAATAGTAGTGCTTGCCAGAGCTTTCTGGATACAAACATATAGCTCTCGCCTAGAATCGAGACAGTTTGGTAATAACACCCAGTATGCTCAGCACCTGTAAAGTCAGGGGTACTGCCTGTCACTACACATCAAACATACTTTGACTGAACAATGATATGTATCTGTGGTTTAAAACAAATCTGAAATCCTGGCTACAATCAAAAGCAGATGCACATGAAAAATCATCAAAACAATGTACTCTGGTGGTTAAAATTAATATAGGAGTCGCAGCTAACCATTCAATTTCACAGTCTCCCAATTCTAAGAATCTCCCAGGTTCTCTCTTCAGCTGTGCCAACTTGACCACAGCAATGGAAAACAGCACTCTTTAGGGTCGTCTAACAGTGAGGTCTCTGACCTAGGCTCATTTGCCTTTCTTTGGAGTTTCTAGAACTTTTCCCACTTGTATCCCCTTTTCATGCAATTCTGGGTATGTAGGAGTATAGAAGAGGCAAATATTTTAAGCACTTATTGATGACAAATCATAAGGAAATTTATTTTAAAACAATTCTTTGGTATGCATGTATGTTTTTCATGTAAGAGCAAAATAATAAGAGTAATGTGGTTTTTGTTTTGTTTTGTTTTGTTTTTGGTTTTTGTTTTTGGTACATAAAGAATCAAATCTCAGCTGAGCATTTGATACTGCATGGTGCAGAGCCAGCACAGCATTTTCAGGGGCCATCAGGATTTTGGCTTTATAACTGTCAATGCGGTGAACACAGGTTTACATACATGCACGGTATAAAACAGAAGAAGTATTATTTTAGGTCACTTCAGAAATTTTCCTAATCTCAAGCCAAACTTCACTTAATGATCTATTTATGAAACTTAAGTCAACAACTAAATCAATAATAATGATGATGATGATGATGATAAAGCCTACTAAGCAGGGAGGGAACATAATAGACATCCTCATTTGGAACCCACCTGGTCTCAAGAGTTCTTCTTCACTTCCTTTCTACTTGTTCACGTTTCCTTATTCTTCTTAGGTATGAGAGGAGTCACTGGCTGTGGGAGCGGTCTGGCGGCCTACCTCCCCAACTTAAGCCTCCCAAGACCTAAGAAATGTTCTGCTCAACTCAGAGAACCCACAGTAGCACAGTCTTGGGAATGGAAGCTGAGGCGTTCGAAACAGCATTTTTTGGTGTTGCACAGCATGGCAGAGTGCATGGTGCAAGATGCACACATCATGTTTTCAGAACAAGGCTTTAGTGAAGTTGGATGATACGTGACATAGAGAGCATTGCTGGATCATCTCAGACTCACAATGTGTTTGGTTGTGACTTAATTTCTGCTTTTGTATGTTCAGAAAGCTTGTATAGCTAAGCACGTGCAGGCTCCACACTCAGCTACCCATAAGAGCCTCAACAAAGTTGAGAAGCAAGGCGTCCTTGTGCAGGGTGTGGCAGGTGCTCAGTTGTTATCTGATGTGTGCACGTTTATGAAGGAGGAAAACCAATTATTTCTCAAGACCATTCTAATGGAAAGCTACAGCACACTGATTGTTCAAATGTTTACCTTCCATCTTCGGGGGAAGGTTGTACATTCTCGCCAAGCTAATGGCAAGCTCAACCATATGACTTGTTTAAGGCAAAAAACATATGACTAGAAATAATACATGTCATATTAAAAGGAATTGAAATACATCCCATAGTTTCATCATGCTTCTATTCCATCTCCCTAGAGACTATTAAACCCTGACAGCTGAGGCCCTGAGTGAAAAGCCCAAGGAACTCATGGCATACATAATATGCAGCAGGGGACAAGCCCCCGTCAACTGAGAGCAACTGGCTGCTATCATAGAAAACATGAGCCTAAACTGGTTGACATGGGCCTTTTAACAATAAACAAGCATAAATAGACACTTTCCCTTTGTTACACAGGGACAAACCCGGCAGCACTTGGGAGGCTGGAGAGAGAATTGAAACAGATGGCAGAGACTCTGTTCTCTACCACTTCGTTTCCTTAACCTTCAGCGACGGAAAGAACTAATGCTCAGCAAATTAGAGAGTTTACATTTTTAAAGATAAGGACTTGGGATTGATACTAATTGGACTAAGTTGAAATATTTCCAAAATAAGTAGGGTCATTTCACAGAGTGATATGGAGGATTAATGTTTTATGAATATTGCACAGAGCTTTCTACAGTCATTAAATTTGACAAATATGCTAAATTTCTCAACATGCTAGATTTCTTAGGCAGGATTTTATTTGGCTCAAAAAATGTGTTGTGGCCCCTCAACTCAAGGAGCTCACAGGCAACAAAAGGTCTGTATAGCCATCTCTGATCTAATCACATGCATCACAGACTGTATGTTCAAAAAAATTACTCTGGAAACAGAGTAGACAAGGGTTACTTCATAAAGACGAGGACACAGGATCTTGTTAGAAGGAGGGGGTAGAAAAGACTCTGCTATCCATAGGCTAAAATATGGCCACAAATAGGAAGTATGAGAGTATATTTTACGGTTTATTTTTACTTGTGGTGTGTGTGTGTGTGTGTGTGTGTATTTGTGAATTGGTATGTAAAGTTGAGTGCAAGTGCCTATGAAGACTTTTAGTCTTCTGTGATTGTAAACCATGCAGTGATCAGCTTCCACACGCATACTTCTTTGAACTCACATGCCAGTACATCTGCTGCATATGGCCCTAGAAATAGAGTTGCTGAGTAGGATCTGGCCAGACAAAACAAAAACATAAAAGAAAGACAAAAGAAAGGTTGTTTCCTGCAAAAAACAGTGGTACCCAAAGGAGCTGCCAAAAACCACAAGCCACTGGCATGGCGAGGGCACAGGGAGGAGAACGTGGCTGGCAAGTCACACGAAGAAGGGCTCTGTTTGTGATAAAGAACATAGATGCCATAATGAGACAAACTGAAATGGTCATTCTCGCAGAAGAGCAAGCGTTGGGTTGGCAAGCGTCAGGGGGAAGTCACTCAGGGCGCAGCCACAGTCATTGTCAGCTCAGTTAGTAACCCCCTAACCTGCTTACTCGCCTCAGTTGCCAGTTGTGCTCTGCCCTTAGGGAGCTCTTTGATATACCTCTGAGATGCTTCAGAACAAAATAACGGCCACAGTGAACATCCCGCTTCTGCCCTCTACAATGCACAAGCGCTCTTCCTCAGGTTAATCCTACACAATGTGGGTATTGGCCACTTTCCCTTTCTCTGCATAACAGTTAACTATCAAAGAGCTTAAGAGCTGAGAGGTATATTTAAGATCATTTAGTTCCCAAATCCTCAAATGCTTTCCATGTGCTAAAACCTGGAGATCATAGAGAATGCAGAAATTACAAAGTGAACTAAACCCACCTCCAAAAACACCTAGTGAGTGGAAGAGTGGTCAAGACCCAACACTTTCCATTAAAGGAAGTAAAAGGACCTGACACCAATGTGTGTACTCCTCCACCAGACCTCCTACCCCAAACCCAGCACTGGTAGTTTAAGGATAAGCAAGGCAGGAGTGTAGTCAATCCGGAGACAGCTACCAGACTTTTGATGTAGATACTCAGATCATCCTGTGGGAGGAATTACCATTTCTACTGACAAAAATGGCTACAAAGCCAGCTCAAATTCAGCCAGTGAGAGACAACACCAAAACAGGTTAACGAATCCTAGTGTGTCCACCAACCTAGAGGGCTTCCTGGACTCCCTGTCCAGGACATGTCATTGTTCTGGAAATGAGAGTCACATATTCTCATTTCCAACAAGTCTCAAGGGGATACAGGGACCACACAGTCTATAAGAACAGTAGCCTCTACCTGAGAATTAGCATATACCGAATATGTATGGTATTCTAAAGTATTTTTCTAGTATTTTCTAAATTTGAAATATTGAGAAAACAATGGTACAAATACTATAGGGTACTCTAGCAGAGGAATTCTAATTCAGAACAGGGCTGTTCTGGCAAGAGATCACATCTAAAGGCTTTCTAGGTCTGTGTGATCCCATTGGGATACAAGTACGCCTTTATTCCAGGAGACAGAGGCAAACAGATCTGAGTTCAAGGATAGCCTGGAATAAAGCAAGTTTCAGATAAGGAAAAACTTAGGTTCAGGCACGGTGATACCCGCCTTTAATCTCAAGCAATGAAAGTAAAGATAGTTCATAGAAAAGAGCACCCATGCTTGAAAGAATGCCTAACTGAGTGGCAGGAAAGGTGATGAATCAGAGAAAGATTTGACAGGATAGGATATGCCCAACTCTCATGAGAAGAGAGAGGAAAGGGAAGCTACTTAACACAGAGGAGGGAGAGAGCAGGCAGTTTTACAGGGACAGTAATAGAGAGACAGGTTACATAGAGAGAACTCAGGTGAAGACTGAATACACCAGAGAATGGGGAGGAGCCACGAGATTAAAGCAGATTGCTAGAGTTAATCTGAGGTCAAGCAGAGCACTTCAGAGCCAGAGAGAAAAACTAGACTGAAGAAGTCAGCTAGGAGAGGAGTCTGAGCCAGAACAGCCGAGTTAAATGAGCCAGCCCGGAGCTCAGTCAAAACTAGAGAGAGTGAGCTTATTAAGCGGAAAGTCTCAGAGGCTGAAAACATTCTAGGCCTAGGTTAGAGTGTACAGAGGCTAGAAGCTTCCAGGAAGAGGCCTAGATTAGCAGAAGGAGGCAGATGAATAAAAGTTCCTTTTATGTATTCTCCCTTCTATATGTTTGTAAAAGTCAGCAGCTCAGCATCAACTCACTAATAACTGGAAAGCCAATAGTGGAGGTATAGAATGTATGCTATGTTTTTCAAAATCTATACACCATAGGTCTAAAGCCAGGAAAATGTTTGCATACCCCACTCTTTTAAATAATCCTGAAAATTAATAAAACTACAAACAAATAACAAACTAGGAATATATTTTATCTAAGTATGACAAGGAGTTAAATTACTTAATGTTAAGACTGACAAGAAGACATTAAATGCCATCTTTGAAAACACACAGTTCTATGGCAGGTCTCAGAAAAGGAAATGCAAGGTTAGTAAACTTGTGCACTGCCCATTCCTAGCAGTAATGGGAACGTTTGGATGAAAATGGCAATGAAAGAGTTTTAAGCCTCCTATTCACAGACTTGAAGACGGTGCACAGCGCCTCTTCGTGTGCTGTGGGCTGAAGTTCCACCAGCTCCCTTCTTAATTTCTTTCTAGTTTATTTATTGCTAAGAACATCACAGGTTTTAATAATGAAGAAAGGTAGTATTTTTTGAGAGCCATGAGAGACTACGGGGGCTGAAACATCAATTTAGGGTTCATTTCAATTTCTATCATGTAGCAAGCATTCTCTTGATTTTAATGATAGTTGTATTCTATCCAATTCAGAATTGAAGCTTAATTTACATAATCCACCAAAGACAGCCTCAGACTTCCATTAGAGGTCACCTTCCTCTCGGATGCATATACCAACTTCTAATCTGTTCATTCTTTCCCCTTCTGTTGTCATACCCCCTTGCTTTGGTAAAGCTTGCTGCTCATTATACTTTCATCTCAAATAGAAAATCTTTTGGTTTTGGCTTTCCATCCTACTAAACTCCATTCCGGCATGTATTACGTGTTCCTCTTCATGTTATAGTAAAAGATTAAATAGTCATTTATTTTTTGATGTGTGTAAAATTGAAATCCAGACTCCAGAACTGCTCTTTCGAAGTCTCAATGTGCCTAGAGGTGAAGCAGTACAGGACCGAGCATTTATTACCGCCTGCTCTGGCTGCGTATTAAAATCAGAGTACTGCAGCGTGCTCAGGGAGGAGAATTTATTTGTGTAATAAGCAAAGTAGAGAAACTCCTTGGTTCCCAGGTGTCCTGCAGCAGAGCACAAAGTTAATGGCTTGCTAGTTAGCACACCTCAAATATACAATTGACTCTTCTGAAATAAAATATCAACTGTCAGTCTCCTAATAATGAAAAAAGAAATCAATCCTTTCCACTCAGATTCTCATTTGAATCACAACCACTGGGATGTGCAATTCAAAATCTTACATTGTTTTTTTTCAGTGAGAAATGCTGAGTCCCTGATACAGCCTAAGTTAGAGGAGAAAATTAGGGTACTCTTAGCTTAATGAATACTTTATAATTAATAGTTCCATCAACAAATCTTTCGATTTTGTAAAACAGCTAACATAGTGTTGATTTCAGAATGAACAGTTAGAACATGGGATTACTAATACCTGAGACTAAGACATTACTGTATACATAGGCTTTCTCCCAGTAAGCCACACCACATCAGATTGCTTTCCATAATAGTAAATAAACTGAAGGATTATGTTACTTTAAAGAAGTAAGTCTCTCTGTGCTGCTGGCTTGGCCCAGTGCATGCAGATTGAGTTATAGCAATAACCAAAGGATAGCTGCCATTCTAATCAATAACCCTGAGCTAAGAGGGACAAACAGGCAGGTCTATTCCTCTTGTATTAAAAAGAGACTCGCTGGGCACTGAAGTTTAGTACTCTCTTCTTTGAGCTACTCCCCATTTGAAGCTCACTTGCACAGTTCTTGAAGTATAACTCTTCTTGCCCAACTCAGACCCAGAATCTTTGTGCAGGTGGGCCCACACGGCTGCCGGTGTTTCAACCATCAACATTCTCCCTCAGCCCATGTAACACCAAAGGATATATGATGTTCTTCTAAACTATTGGCCACAGTTAGATGCATGTTCTGTGTTTGCTTTCAATTTTGTTAAAGGAACAAAAGTCAACATTAGAGACTAAGGGTCAGCAAACTGTAGCTCATAGGCAAAACGGAGACCTTTATCTGCTTCCAGAAATGGTGTTTTATAGGAAATTTCTTTTCCTATAATCTTTCTTGTTAGAGTGCCAGAATTCAATATGTTTTCCAGATAGCATGGCTTATAGAGCTGAGAATATTTAATAACAGGCCTTTCATTAAACATATGCTGATCACTGATACAGAAATAAGAGAGAATAGAAAGTGCAATTCTTTATAAACATGAAACTGTATGTAGGAAAACAAAGGTCAAGAGCCAAACTTAAGCATAGGTTGCATTTGAGCACTCAGGGTGAAAATTTATAAGTAATATTTTTCCTAGATTTTTGTTATATTGATGGCATCACTGCCAACACTAATGTCATAAGGCTTTTCTGCTGTGCCTTCACATCTGTAAGTCATACTGTTGACTGTAAGCAATCCTGAGCTTACACCTCTGTGTATGGTGTGAGATACAGATGCACTTTCCATGCTTTGCGGGTGGATGTGTGGATTTATCCTTGTCCTTTTCTGTCGGGTCTTCTTGGCACTCTCCTCAGAGCTCAGTTGCATGTCTATGTGTGGGCTTACTCGTAGACTTCTACTCTGTTCCATTACTCTGCATGCTCTTAGCGCACAGACCCTCATGCTGCCCCTCCCCCCAGCATCAGTCCACCGGCTCCCCATACAGCTTTCTCTGGAACAGACCTTAGAAGCCACAACGTGGTGCTGTGGCTCTTCTCACTCCAGGCTGCAAGGGGTTTATGATCCTACCCAATGTCTGCCCCTTGGCTCTTAGGCCAAACCAGACTAAATAACAAAGCGTGGCATAGAATTTCCTGCCATGACCTACAGGAAATAAGAAAATTCCTTTGTTTTCCATGTTTCTGAGCAGAAAATGAAGGGGATGTCGCCTTCCCTCAGTGCCCTTCTCATACTGGACATGACAGCTATCATGTCGACTCTCTCACTTTGAGCTAACTTTCCTAATGACCTCCTAGCCAGGGGATTTGAAGTGCTCTCTTGCCTAAGAGATCCCCCAAGCTGCCTTTGGTATGCTGTTCTATCTCTCCTAACATTCTCCACCTCAAGGCCTGGTGACAACCTAGTGGTCAGAAGGCACTCTCTCCGAAAAAAGCTCTCCAAAATAGGAATTTTGTTCAGTCCCTTTCTTAAACCTGATCCATCTGATCTGCCTCTCCTATATAAAGCATACATTCATATGGTTAATTTAATTATTGAAGCATTGCAGTCTATTAGCAAGTTAGGAAGACTGATGCTTTCACCTTTGTTCTTTCTCGAGATGGTTTTAGCCACTAATGATATGAGGCTGGTGGGAATGTAAGATTGTCTGGCAGTTACAGAAGACATCATGGGGCTTCTCAGAAAACAAAAGGATGACCAGAGTGAAGTCTCCCTTACCTACAGCGAACACACCACTAGACCCCCATGACACACAGGAAACTATAGCATCACTATAGATTGTATCAATCCCTAAATGTAGCGAGTATTTTCCTACTCATAAATATCTATGACTAAGTTTAACTTATAACTCAGTTATTACAAGACATTAACAATAATAATGAAAAATTGAAAAAACAACCACAATAGTAATTTATAATGAATATTAATTATATGGGTGTTTTGTCTTCCAGAATATTGTTTACATTTTTCTTTTCCTCAAGGAAGCACTTTACGGCTTCTCTTTGACATATCTAAACTGCTGGTATTAATCCTGCTGTATTTTGTGACCATTTATTTAGAAAAATAAGGATCACTTGAACACAGTTGACGCTGAAATAGTTGAGCTGATAACTGGCAAGGCAGCTCAGTAACTAAGAGGCAGCCGTATATACAGTGCAGCCGTGCTGACTGAAGGATGCGAAATGGCTGGAAGAGGGTGCTGTGACAGTCTCCCATGCTGGAACACACAGAACTTAACCATCAACCGCTGTGTGCAGGCTTATTCAGGTGGCGTATTCCCGGTTTAGTGACGGCGTATAACTGAAGCCATGGAGTCTCCAGTACAGCTCAGGGGAGTGTGGAGTCAGGAAACTACTGCTGGACACGATGGAGCCGGGAGCGAGCTTTCTGGATTTTTCTAAAAGAACTAAAATGAGCACTTGAATTATTTATTCGTGTTCATTAAATACTTGCCATGGTGGGCATGGTGATGCATGCATTTAAACATAGCATTTAGAAGGTAGAGGCACGCAGATTTTTGTGGGTTCAAGCACAACCTGGTCTACATGTGTTTTAATCTGGGCTCTTTGAAGGAACATAGCTGACAGGCTAAATACATACATGGGATTTATTACAGTGGCTTACAGACTATGGTCTACCTAGTCCAACAATGGCTGTCTCCCATTGGAAAGTCCAAGAATCCAGTAGTTGTTCAGTCCACAAGGCTGGATGCCTCAGCTGGCCATCAGTACACACTGGAATCTGAATCCCAAAGAGATGGGCTTTAATATCAGTGAATGGAGAATAAGAAAAAGCAGGCGAAGAACTACAGCTTCCTTCTGCTATGTCCTTTACATAAGCTGCCACTAAAAGGTGTGACCTGGATTAAAGGTGGATCTTCCTACCTCAAAAGACTAAAATTAAAGGTGGGTCTTCCTACTTCAAATAATTTAGTTAAGAACCCCCGCTTCCTCACATGTGTACCCAGCCAGTTGGGTTTCATTTAATTCTAGATGTAGTCAAATTGACTACAACCTGGAATAACTATCCCAATGTGGGAAGTTCCAGGCTAGTCAGGGCAGGGCTCTATGATAAGACCATGTAATATCAAAGTACCTAACCTGTAATTGAGATAAAAATAAATAAATTTTAAAAAAAGACCATGTAATATTCTGAAATGTAAAACAAACCTAAATATCCATCAACAGATGAGGAGATAATGTGGTTTATGTTCAGCCTTAAAGGAGATGAGACTCCCGCATGTGAAAAACCATGGATAAACCTGGAGTATTTCATGCTAAGTACATTATGCTCATCACAGAAGCATGAATATTTCATGACTACACTTACACGTGAGTTATCTAAAATCGTTAAGCCCTTAGAAGTAGAGAGTTAGATGGTGATTACCTGGAGCTGGGGGAAGGGAGAAATGAGCTGCTAACTAAAGACTGTAAGACTATTTCAGCTATGTAATATGAGTACTCTCGGTCAACATTATTACTCTGCAAACTCAACAACCCAAGAGGAGAGACCACCTAAAAATAGTCTTTCCATAATAGGATATCAGCTTATGCTTAATTTTCAAAACAGTGCTAGGGTTCGTAAAATATGCAGCAGGTATATATTAACATGGCCATACATAAATCATTTCAACAGTAACAGCAAAATAGTTTATATCCTGAAGTGGGCAAAGAAGGCATTCTATGAGGCTTTGGAGACACCAAATAGAAAGTTAGTTCATAATAACTGTGTTGAGAGTGTGTTTATGTTAATAAGATATGGGTACAATATCTTATTTGATCTCCAGATCAGTCCTGAAATTGGACAGATAAATGAGTCAGACTTGTAGAGGACAAGGGCTGCTGATGTCAAATGGCTTGAAAACAAAAACACTGGAATGACACTTCATGTCCTGACTCCATGTGACCCTCATACACCTGTCATCGCGCTGGGAAAAGTACCTATTACCAAAACATAAGGCTGTAAATATTTAAAAGCACTCATAATTAATGCAATCAATATTTTGAATGGGTATTTGTTTCCTGACCTGAATTTTTCCTCTGATCATTTCAAAAAAGTACCAGCAACCAATGGTAAACTTAAACAAGAGGAACAGGACTAGCCCAGGTCAGAAGTGCTGTCTGTTCCTTAGCTATTTTATCCAGGCTGAAATATTTTTCTTAAGTTCTGTTTCAAGAAAATATTTTAAAAAGCAATCTTTTGCACATCCTATAATGATAATTATACTTTTCAAAATATTTGACAGCTTACATTACTGTGGGTAGAAGAAAAAATAAAAATCAATGTTTAGTTCAAAGGAGTGCACAAAAAGTTAGTATTCTCTATTTCAAGACAGTATTTCCATTTGACTTGGAGTTCACATCGTTAGAAAGGCCTGGTACTAAGAAATATGACAGAGTCAACAGTGAAGGAGCTCAGACACTAACTACCCATCTCTGGGTGTGATTGCTTGCTATGAGGGAACATCAGAGCCCATCACACGTTATGTCCATATTGGAGGATGAGGAATGACATGCTAAGACTAATCTGAGAAAAGTAAAAGGATTCCCAATCAGAGTGTCAAGAGTCAGAAACTGAACACTGTGTCTTAGAGTGAATCAGTGAGATGTGAGTGAGGGCCCACAAGATGAGACCATCTCAGGCTCCATGCTCCAGAGCTGTCTCTTAATTAGGTTAAGCCACTCTACTTCTTCCCTCAGACACAGCACCTCACGCACAGCCGATAAAGGATGAGATGCCTGTGAGGTAAAGCCATGAGCTTAATGGGAACAATGTCAGGTATGCAGAGGTTATTCATTTCACTTTCGTTCATCCTAATTTTCTATGAGTAATTTATCCAGATTGCATACCACTGTGACCCAATAATATATCCATAGACATTTTATCTATGTTATTGCTAGGAACGTTATTTAATAAATAATTACAAAATGCATTATGCGAGATACACTAGTGTGCGCTACACAGAAACTATATGTCCTTAAAGAGCATCTCAAATGTGTCTACAGAATATTAGAGAAAAGAAAAGCTATTGTACAACTACCTTTCTCATTCTTTCAAATTCCTCTTATGAGATGTAGATTAGAAATATAGATAACAGATATAAATGTCTAGGGGCATGATTAAAAATAAAAGAAAAAAAGAAACTTCTCTTTTTGCCTCATAGGTTTCAGGAGTATCTGAACTTTCCATAACAAGCATGCAATACTTTGCAATTAAGGAGGAACCTGAGATCCTTCCTCTCCTCCTTCCACCAGTTTGGGTCAACATAGCCCTGCTCCTCAGGCCCACTCCTAGCCCACCAATCACCAGTCTCTACAGGCTTTAGAGCATCTCTGTCATAACAATTCTCTTGTTATACTATATCTCTTCTGTTGCCATTGTTGTCTTGCTGTAAACTTTAAAAATGATTTATATAGGTTTATAAAGAATTACCTGAGACTTTTAGCATTTCTAACCCTGAAACTCATTAGCATCTGGAAAGCAGTAGATACAAAGCACTCATTAAAGAACAGTTAAGTGACAACTACAGCTACAATATAACATAAAAACATACATACTATATCCTGGGCTTTATACTAATCACATTATATTTCACATGATTTTCCAAGAAGGTTCTATGGGGTATATGTTATGATAATGTCAAGTTTACAGATGAGGAAAATTAGTTTTGTAGAACTAGGTAATTTGTCAAGGTAACATGGTAAGAGACAGTTCTGGAATCTAAATCAAGACAGTTGGAATCCATTGTGTATGCCCACAACCTCTCTGCCACACTGACTGAATGAAAATGAAGCTTTTGTACCTAAGCTCTGCTTTAGAGACAGGAGACATTAGAACACAAACCTCTTAAGGAAATCACTGGCAGGCAGGCAGAATACCAGCACAGTAATAAGTGCCACCAGAAGAGCAAAAGGCAAACACATCTAAGTAGTTTATGGACTTCCAGCAAGTGTCAAATTTCTAAGGTCAACATTCAAATATCATATTTGCTATATGCCTCATATTGGCTCATTGATTACAGGAATAATTTTGAGATAAAAATTAAGGTCAACATTGTAAAAGCCCCCTTTCTCAATTTCTCTCTCTTATGATTAGACAAAAAATGCCAATTGCTAAAACATATATTTTGTATTAGCAACTTCATTTTTATGTACCGATTCAACAATGCCAATATAAATAATACCCCAGATCCTAATTTCACATAGGCAAGGATTGTCAACAAACATATAATTCTTTAGCAATGAAGTCAAGACCTCTGCACTGCAGTAATAATTTCTACACTAGATTAACTGAAGCCCTAGGCTCTTACTTTAAGTGCTCAAGCCTTATCTATTAAATAGCATCATTGGTCAGAGCCTAGTGTTAAATTAGAATGTACAATGCTGTTGTGATTACAGAATAATTCATGGAACAAAGTCAACCAGGCTGAAGGAACTTGAAGTTTTGTGAAAACCTTCTGCTCAGGTTACCAACAACTAAGCACAGGGTGTAAATACTCTCTGTTCTTTCTGGAACCATCCACCCTGATCCCATTTGAGAACTATAAATTTATTAGTTCGAATGCTCCAAAACACCTTATCCAGAAGTCTTCAGAGTCCTGAACATGAGCGTCTTTTCATATATTCTTTCTTTTGGGACAGAAGGCATCCCTAATTCCTAAATTACAGAAAAATACTAAAACCCATGTATGCTCTTCAAGGCCAGCCACACAGACACATTAGGCTTCTATTATTCTGAGCTGGTACAACGACCACAAAGATGTTATTTTAAAAGCATTACTGTGGAAAATCCAATTCAGTTATGTTTTTTTTTCTTATAATGCTTAACCATTTGCTGGAATACAGTGTGACTCTACAGTCTGTGATAGGCCAACACCAATTTCCATATCTTCAACAGTCCACTTAAAAATCAACAGCTTCATAATGCTTAATTTCTAGTGATTCAATAGATTATTATTTTGCTAATACCAGAGTTATTTTTAATAAGGGACAACATTTTGATGTTTTCTAATATGGTCTTTTGACTTGGAAAGCAATTATCATGTAAATATCTTTCAGTGAAAAAAGGCCCATGATTGCCTGCCTTCAACTGTTCTGCAAAACTGTTCGGTTTACAGAGCCTTTCACTGGATTCTCGAGCAGAAAGTGGCTGTGGTGTGGGCAGGACCCAGCTGGCTTCATCTTGCTCCTTCCTGAAGCCTTAGAAATTCCTCTGCTTCCAAGGGCACTTTTCAGGATTCATCTGAACAAGGAAGGCCAGGAACAACATACAATCAAATTATGTGGAGTAGATGATGAAGCAGACTACACTTCACTCATCAGCCTAATGCTTGCTGTGGTCTATCTTGGCAGTTCTGGATTATGAGGGTGATCTCAGTGCACATCTAACACTAATCTCTTTCCCTCTTCAGAATGTCATAGTGTAGGTGCTAAATTATATGGCTCTCCTGGCCATGGGGACTAAGAAGAGCCCATGTGCTTACTTCATTGACATTGCTAACTACAGTAAAGAACCCCCAGATAATAAAAGAGAGGGCATGATACAAGGCCTCACTCTGATTGGTCAGAGAAGATCTGTGAAGCAGACATCAGCTGTCTCTACAGGCAGAATGGATGCTTCAGCTATTTCAATTGTGGCTGATTCATGTTAATAGGCTGCATCAGTGGGGGTATTTTTCTTCATTTTATGCTTTTCTAAAACACTGTTTTTGTGTGAGTCATAAAAAGTAATATTAAAGAGCAAATAGCTATTGTGGATCTAATAAGTATATCTAAATATTACTTTCATTAGCTTCTCACTGTTACTGTCATAGATAAGCATACACGGTTCAGTCACCATTATAAAAATAAATATTTTCCTAACTAAGAGCTTCAGAGAATCTAAAAAGTCACCTTGTGATTTTAACGAATGTTGACTTTAAGACACAAAATCCTGGCCCCTCAAAGTCTCCTCATTTCCAATCATAGGAATTGGCTGAACTCGCTGAACAAATACTTCTAACTCTATATTTTATTTTGTCAATATAAATCATAATCGGTGGGTTATAAATAATGTGACTGCTTTTATCCGGGTCACTGGAAATAAATCAAAGGAGTCATCATGCATGCCATAAACAAAGGCACTTAACTATTCTCACGAGAAACTTGACTGCACTTTGTCAAGAGAGAAGATTCTGATTATTTTTCAGAGTCAGTCACACTGTTGCTGTCTAATCTTTCTACACAGAGGACAGCAATCCCTTTAAAATACTAAAATCAAACTGAAGTCCTTGCCTGACCCCACAAAGCTGTGTAAACCTCTAAGAACTTACCTGTTTCCTCAACCTTCTTCTTTTTATTTTAATTTTTATTAATTATACTTTATTCACTTTGTATCTCCCCCTGTAGCTCCCTCTCCTCTCCCCTCCCAATCCTATCCTCCCTCCCTCTTCAACACCCATGCCCCTCCCCAAGTCCACTGATAGGGGAGGTCTTCCTCCCCTTCCTTCTGATCCTAGTCTATCAGATCTCATCAGGAGTGGCTGCATTGTCTTCCTCTGTGGACTGGCAAGGCTGCTCCCCCATCAGGGGGAGGTGATCAAAGAGCAGGCCAATCAGTTCATGTCAGAGACAGTTCCTGTCCCCATTACTATGGAACCCACTTGGACACTGAACTGCCATGGGCTACATCTGTGCAGGGGTTCTAGGTTCTACACAATGGAATATTAGTCAGCAACAAGATAGCTTTCTTCTTTTATGTGCTGGCTTCTTGTAAGAC